>NW_022258626.1:45346-73532 GCF_009602425.1 Actinia tenebrosa | reverse complement strand
GACAAGTTCTTGGATTGTAATAAACTTCAATTCGTCGTCAAGTGCTGTCCGTAAAATTATTCCCGAAATCTCCTCAATTACTCGTAAGCCCGTTCACGTGCGATAAAGTCGTCGTATTATTCGTCCGTGTCGGCATTTACAGATACCGTAAGTTCATTGTGTAATGCCAGATAATATAACTTTTTTTTAAAGACGAAAAACTACCAAACATAACACTTTCTTTAAAAATCTATAGCATTTGCATCCAAATTCAATACTTACTAATAAAAGCTTTTTCACTTTCATTTCTTGTGCAAAGATGAATCAAAAAGAGATCGTGACATTACAAGTCTGGTGATGTTGTTGATGTTATTTCGTAACAAGTAAAAAATATTCAACAACTTTTGGGTACTTTTACTAACCATATCCTCCGTACATCCCGCCATAACCACCCGTACTTGCTAAACCAGATCTCTGTGGTCTACTAGGTACTGGTGGAGGGTTCCTAGTGTTGTTTTGTACATCACAGCAAGAACCTTGATTCAAAGCATTTGGACGATTACCATACGGGACCGAAGGACGAGGAGTTAGTGAGCTACGAACTGGTGTGTTCGCTCTGGAATTCACTCCAGCACCTTCCCATGGTTTCATAGGAGCGCTCATGATGTTTTTATGGTGTATAACTAAGAAATTTTAGAGTAAAGACGATGAAAATTTACGATTTTAGGATCCATAATTCCATCATGGCTGCTCTGTAGACTCGGTGATCCACTCCAGAGTCCTGGGGGAAACCACAGGAAGCCCAAGTCCTTTGTCTGCATCAAGTTTACCCAAGGCCAAAAAAAATTTGGTAGATCTCAAAAGCTGTTTTTTTGGTAGAGTGCTTTTAGTCTCGCTGTTGAAAAGTTAGATAAATTTATCTAACTTAGATAACTATTTAGTTGACGTCACCTAAAATAGTAAAAGTGCACCAAATAGAGGTCATGCTAATCCGGGGTTTGTTTTACCAGAGATTGAGTGAATAGACATTCATTTGTATCATCGTTTCTCCCCCTGATCTCAGTAGCTGTTTATTCGTAGTTTCAAATTTGTGACGTCAGCTAAAATAGTAAGTAACTTATCTAATTTAGTTGACATCACCTATTCAACAGTGAGACTAAAAGCACTCTAGCTTCTACTTTAAGATATAAATTCTGATCTAAATTCGTGGAATTTTTAGGAATGGGAAAAATCTCTCCCTCCAAAGCTGAAATTAATGATCACAAGATACCACTTTGTTTTTACTTCAGGGTTTTATTACATGTAATCTACATGCCTTAGTTGGTAAAACCAGCTACCATCAAGTCAAAATGTAAAAAGACCAGGTATAGAAGTATAGTTCAACTATGAACTGTTCCACTACACAATTTTCTGCACCAGTATTCTTCCCTATGGGTAACCAAGTTACCCTTTTACTTACAGTGTGACATGGCAAACTTATTTTTTTACTAGTTAGCCAGACATCTCAGGACAACCACAAAAGTTAATATTTAAAATTAAATAAAGAAATAAAATTAAATAAATGGCTAGAAAGTGATACCCATTTTGGTCCCTTTGCTGGTTAACACTACATTTTCATAAATAATTGAAACACTTGGCAGGAAAGGATTTAACAACATTAATAAAAAAAAATTGGGTGGCCACGGTTAGGCATGTCGCACTGCAAGACCTAGTTTAAACCAGCATTTGTTGAGAAGCAGACTACCCCTATTCTGTCTTCAACAACCTTTATTCCCTTTTAGTTTTCCATTCACAGAAATTATCATCAACATATGGAAAATGTTGTATTTTAAACATTCACAGTAATAATTTCACATCAATAAAAATCACAAGATTCCAATCTAAAAACTCTTTATTATATCAATATATATTTTTAAAAATATGAAAAAAAATTAGAAAAGCAATACTAATATATTTACAATGAAAGTGCATAGAAAAATAAATATTTGATGCATGTACAAATTACATTCACAAGCTTAAGTAACAATGAAAATAACTATAGATTTATTAGAAAAATCACTTCTTTTCACTTAAAAAAATACTTCTAAAGAATAAAGAAAAATCAAAATACCTAGTCTTAAGCCTTTATAAATTCTTTAATATGTATAAAAGTGCTTAAATCTAATCTTGTGTTGCAATATGTACAATAGTTTACACTAAAATCTTGAGCATCACAGAAAATGACTAATTGCCAATTGGATTAGCTGGCTAAATAAATCCAGTTTAATGTAGCCAAAAGATTTCTAATCTGAATTAGTCAAATAACTTGATTTCAATTAAGGTATTGAAAAAATATCTTTAGAAATCTGCATTTAAAGTAAAAACATTAGCTTCTTTGTCTTGGTTCATCACTCCACTCCTCTGATATTCTCCTACTCTCTTCTCGAAGAAGTTTGTTTTGCCTTCTAAGGAGATGTTTTCCATGAAGTCAAATGGATTTTCAACATTGTATACCTGTAGAAAAACAACAAATTTAATGTTTAAATTTAAATTTTATGTATATAATTTAGTCCTACTTGTTGGTGAAAGTGGGAAGGGTGGGTGCTGTGCACTGCTTCTTACCAATGCCACCTGGGTTTGAGACCTGCCGGGCTCAGTGTCATATGTGAGTACAGTTGTTTGTTGGTTCTCTATGGATTTTCCTCCCGCCACGAAAGTCAACTTCTAAATTCTAAATCAATCTATCAGCTGCCTTATCAATAATTGTGTTGCAATCCCTGTTAGGCATCATGTCAACCACCTAGGAGTGGTGTTAAATGCAGTAGATTTAAAAGTGAAAAAAGCTAAATATTTCATCTATGCATGCATGATTTCAACAAGTAGAGAAAAACCACACTAGAATGATTTTCATATGACCGTGAAAGAAAATAGACCATTTAGTTTGTATTAGTTGATAAAGAAAAAGAAAATCATTGGTTTAGAGTCTACTACTAACTATTAGTTTGCCTATTCTTTCACGATCATATGAAAATCACTCTAACAAAAAAAAGTTACCTTGCTACATTGTAATGCTACTAAGAGCCTGTCAGCTACAAACTCTATGTACTGCCTCATTAGTTCACAGTTCATTCCTATCAGTCTGACTGGAAGTGCAGATGTCAGGAACTCTTGCTCAATTACTACAGCATCTTTGATAATCATTTTGATGGTTTCTTCTGATGGTTTGTTGACTAGATGCTTGAACATTAGACAGGCAAAGTCACAATGCAGACCCTGGAGTATAACACATGAAATATTTAATGAATGCAAACAAGCTTAATGTTAATTTTTGTTTTGATCATAGGAATATCTTCCCTTGGTAAAAAAAAATACTGCCCCAGCTGTGGAGGTATGGATACTTTCCTTCAGATCTATACATAAAGCTCTTAAACTTTGAGCTTAAAGGATATCTGAAACTTATGGTGATCTAAGTCAGGGGAAAAAATTGAATTGGGCCTTAGCATGTTGGCAGAGGAAGAGAAACCAGAGAAAAACTCTTATCACATTTAGTACTAAGTCCAGGAGTTTAACCCAACCAAACCCCTGGTGGTAAAAGGTAAGTGCACTATTGCTATGCCATGATTTTTAAATTTTAACAACTCACCTCATCTCTACTAATAAGTTCATTTGAGAAAGTAAGTCCAGGCATAAGTCCCCTGAAATCAACAAAAAAGAATATTAATATGATACTATGTTTGTGGATTTTTGGTATTAATTATTTACGAAATGTCGGGACACAGAAAAAGCAAAGACATTAACTCATCATTACCTTTTCTTTAGCCAAAAGATTGCAGCAAAAGAACCAGAAAAGAAGATCCCTTCCACAGCAGCAAAAGCAATAATCCTCTCACCAAAGTTTGCTCTTTCGGGGTTGATCCAGTCAAGAGCCCATTGAGCCTTCTTCATGATGCATGGCATTGTTTGAATGGCATTGAATAGACGCATCTTTTCATCTGTTTCCTTGATGAGGGCCTCAATCAGGAGACTGTACATCTCAGAATGAATGTTCTGTTAATAAATTGACAAAAATTACCTTAGCTTTTTTTAATTATAATTGAAATTTACTCCTTTGCAACGAATAAAAAAGATCAAAGAGGAATTTGACCAGACAACAATCATTGACTAGCCAAGTTTCAAGGACATCTTAAAGGAAGAATATAGATATCTTACCTCAATAGCGATTTGGAATCCATAAAAGCACCTGGCTTCAGGGATCTGCACTTCTTGACTGAAACATTCCACCAGATTTTCATTTACAATGCCATCGCTGGCTGCGAAGAATGCAAGCACATGGGATATGAAGTGACGCTCATCATCCTGAAACAAAATGCAGAGCAAATTTTATCAATACCCTGAAACAACAGAATAGAAGCACAACTTACCTACAAATTTAATTGGAATTTACCATATTAGGTTAAGCAGATGGAGAAAAACCCTGGAGTCAAGGGAGGGGGCTTATAAACTCTCTCACTCTAGAATTTGTAACTGTTGTCCGTCCACCAGGGTAGAAAATGGCCCCAAAAGGATTTTTATAAACTTTGTAAAGAAAAGTACAACTTATTCTTACAGTGAGCTTAGCCCAATCTCTCTGATCGCCAGCCAAGTCCACCTCCTCTGCTGTCCAGATTGAAGCTTCTGCCTTCTTGTACATATTCCAGATATCAGGGTATTTAATTGGAAGAATCACAAATCTATGTGGGTTCTCTCTTAATAGGGGCTCATCTTCAGTGTTAAAGGTTGGCTTTTTCTTGGTCTTTGGTGGTGTTCTTACAGATACCTTATAATCAAAAGAAAAGACTTATGTAACAGAGATTTACATGTTATGCAATGTTCGGGTTTACAAAGGACACAAAGAACTCTTAACGGTTTTCATACACGCTTATATTTTATGCAAAAAAAAAACCAGAATATTTTCTTTAGGAATTGAAAACAAACTAAAATGGATTTATTTTAAGTAATTCAATTAAGAATGTAGAAGAAGACGTAAGCAAAAAGACATCTATTTGAGAAGAGAAGTATATCGAGAGTGTGGTTGCAGTTGGACTTTGGTTTGATACTCCCGCCAAAACTGCTCAAGTCGTTGCCCACTTCAAAGAAAAAACTCAAAGTTTTCCCAACCAATCCTAGTCTTTGGATGTATTCTTAGTAAGAATAAGAGTTTAACACTGTAATTTAGAATTTAGAAGTCGTGAAAATTTAGGACTAGAGTTATGGAATTTCCATGCCGAAGGATTCCGTTTCAACGTTCGCGCGCCAGAATTTCTTTGACTCTTAAAGAATACTTATTTTGAAGCTTAAGAAAGTAAATTTTTAAATGAATTTGAAATTATTTAGTTCTTAAGGATGAATCTTTCTTTTAGATTTAGCTTCATTTTGAAATTTTTTTAGAATTTTTGCGTTATACTCACCTTGAAGTTCGTGTTCTCCTCATCTTCGGTGGTAGTTGGAATAACAGAACTCGATTTGTCGATCGAGATTTTCTTCAAACCATCTTCTAATTTGTTCAAGTCGTTGTTTTTGAGGGTGTAGTTATCTGAACCAAGCATTTTGAATTGAAAATTAGACTAAAAAAGTAGAAAAATAGCTAAAAAACTAGGAGATATAAAAGTACGTATACGTGCTAAACTAAGAGAGAAGCGAAGGTATGATTCAAATTTGAAGCCAAGCGAAAATTTATATTGAAATTCGCGCGCTAGAACGAAACCAGCCAATCACGTTCGCAGGAAACCAATATGTGCTGCAATGCTATTGGCTTATGATTTCGCGGGAATTTCGAACAATACATTCTTCGGTTGCTTGTTGACAAGGCAGAGGTGCGCATGTTCTACTTGTCCTTATTAGGAGGACAAAGGGATTAACTTGGCTTTTGGCGGCAAGTTTGAAAATTATTTATTTATGCAAAATTAAAATTCTTAATCCACGCGACTAAACGCGAACAAAAAAGCTTTTACGACTATCTTATTATGAGAGTTTTTGGGTTATGTAAGACTGTAAAATAAGAATAACAAATCATGAATGCTTCCAAATTTGTATTGGAATTGTAGTCTTGCACCCGCTATTTAAGGACAAAATATTGAATAAACAAACGTTAAAATGTGAAAAACACCCAATCAGCTGTTTGTGCGTCGTTTTATAAAATACCTTGAATTCCCTTTGGGAAGGGTTCTAATTCAACAAAATCGAAAGAAGATTAATTCTAGCATCTTTATAATTATAAACACAACACAACTGAAATATAAATGACAAAAGAAATGTAGATGCATAAAATTGACTCGAAAATTAGTTTGAAAGTATGGGATTCAAGGAGGTATATTATTCACCTCCGGCTAGTATATCGTAGTGCCTTTCACATATAAGCATATATAATTCAACAAAAACAAAAGAAAATTAATCTTAGCGTCTGAAACTTAATATATTAGATATAAAAAGACAACAAAAGAAATAAGAATGAAAAGAGTTGATTATTAGTACCACAGGAAGCCCAATGTTTTTTTGCCGAGAACTACAGGTCAGCGCAATCCCCCATCAGAGTAAGTCCCGGATAAGCTTTCGACGCCATCTTGGATTTGGTGTTTTGGACAAGAAGAGCAGACGTCGTTGAACTGTTTTGAAGTAAATAGGTAAGTTATCGTCAATTGATAACGATATTAATAAGATAGATAGGTGAATGGATATCTACTAAATACTATTGGATGTGAATTTACTTTATATGTTCAAACAGTAATTTATATTTGAACCATTTATCGTACATATTTTTGTACTGTTGCACCAAAGCATTAATACGCACAAAAATACTTTAAGATTCAAATCCTTTAGAAAGTCTGGCCCAGCTGCGGGAGTGGTGTAGATGAGCTGGACGAAAAAGCAGGAATATAGGAGCTTCATTTCCGGGGGGGAGGGGGGTTGGTAATTGGTACAATGTGAAAATCATCTGTTGTGCAGAACTAGCTTGTGGGTGAAATCATGAATAACCATACTTTATATTTCAGCGATATTATGTATGGGGTACAAGGAGGAAGATCAAGATGCTCACCTTTTTGGGAAGATTTGATGACTTGTGCTCAGAAGGCAGGAAGGAGAGACCAGTGGGAAGTCTGCCAGAATCAGAGAGAAGATTATATTGAATGTTTACATCATAAGAAATTGGTAAACATATCTATTTTGTTTTGTTTTTGGTTGACATTGGGTAAGAAGTCGGGTGCTATCAGTAATTGATCATGCCTTGGAATCTCAAAATATTTATATTGCTGATGTTGTGAATACTCCATTTTACAGTTCAGTTCAGTGACCAAGAATAATAGTTCCAAGTCAAGCCTGGGGTTTCCATGCATAGCAAAACTATACTTTGTATCATACGCGGCAAATCCAATTTGGCTTGGAACTATTATTCGTTATCACTGAACAGAACTGTAAAATGGAGTATTCTTTACTAAATACTATACTTGATGTCTGGGATCTTTGACACTGAAATGAGGCTAACCATGAGCAAATGACTCTGTAATCAAGGAACACTGGCATTTTATGAATTTGAAAAATGTTTCTAAATCTAAACAATGTTTACCACCCACTGGCAATTAGTATTATAGCATTAATAATAATTGCTGATAGCACCCAATGTGTAGTGTTAATGCACTGTCATTCACTGATGTGCTTTGGGAAAGCACAGGTTGCATAGCACCTCCACAAAAATCAACTCCTAAATTTCAGATCGATCACGAAAGGAGGGCCACAAGTTTTTTAGCCACTGGCTATTAAGTGTTGCCCTCAAAAGAAGTATTTTTTCCTGGTTGTGGGTTTAATTCTTCATTCTGCTTGTTTATCATATCCTGTACTTTTAAAGGTTTTCCCATCGTTTTCTAGATATCATCCCTCTGTTTGAGCTAAATTTCCTAATTTGATAAAAAACATATCTTTAACCTGAAGCTTTAAAGCATATCTTTAAATTGTATGCTCAGACTTGCTTTTATTTTTTCATCATCAGTTCACAAGAATCGAAAGAATACACAAAGAAAAACAAAGACTAATCAAAGAGGGGAAATGGCCTCCCAAACAGGATGCAGTAGAGTCTTCTTAGATTTTTTTGTTAGTTGTCAACACATTTATAAGTCTGTAAACTGAAAAAGTGTGAAATAAAGAATGGACCTTTATGCTCAATAAGATCAATAACATAACATTTTTTACATTATCAAGATATTGTGTGAAGATTTGAATAATGTACCTTTACTCTTATGTCGAAAATATATTGTATAAACTTGTTTGTAACGTTCTATTTCATTATTAGTTTATATCTCACTGATGGGACATTTTGACATATCTGTTTGTCAGACAAAGGTGATGGAAATCAAGTCGTGGTGTAGCAGTAGCACACTTCTCTCTCACCCCTGGGGTCGGGGGGTTTGAGACCCCATCACGTGGTAGAGTTTGTTAGGCCTCCTTCAATACTAAATTTCCCCTCTCATGGATCTCAATTCTCCCATTTTCCTTCCTCCTCAAAACCTAATAAGCTAAATTCAAATACCAATTTGATAAAACTTGGAGTTCACTGCATCGAGTAAATTTGTCGAATCAAAAAAAAAAAAAAAAAAATTAAAACGTTTTGCAAAATTAAAGTATAAAATATAAATTGATAAACTCTTAGAATTTTTATTGCATAATGACAGTGCAATTTAACTTTTTTGTGATTAAAAGAGCATTTTTTGTTCCCAAACGTACTGACACATTTCCAATGACATACGTCGCTGCGCAAGCTTGTTTTTCAAAACGCATCCCACACTGAAAGGAGTGGCGGTGGAAGGTTAGTCATTAGCGACAGAGGCGATTTATTGCGTTTGCTGGTCATAGCAAGGGGTTAATCATCTACGGTTTAGGGGTCGACTAACCTCTCCCTTAGGCTTCGGCCGAGCTTCCTGATCAGTTTGTAATTCGTCGGATAGAGGTGTCGGGGTCGAAATCTCCGGCGTAGCCGTAAATGCTTCGCGCTGCCATATGACGGTTCAGCACTCGATGTCTGGAAGTATGGTCCTGTTCAGTTAAAAAAAATTGAACTAAAACATTATCCTAAAATTATTTTTTTCCGATCTATGTATCATCACTTACAACAAGTCATGTATCTTGCATTCACAAAGAAAAACCAGCCCAACACCAACCGATAAGTACAGTGCTCCATCAGATATTTTCTTCACTCTGAAAGAGTCCTTAAAAACCCTGTTAAAAACTCGCCCTAAAGAAAAAAAAAACTTGCGATGCCGAGTCCAGGAATATGAACTCGAGACCCCAGAGATGAGAGGCGAATGCACTACCACGAAAATTTGGTTGAAATTACAACTAGCGTAAGAAAACGACACATACAACATCTTAGGCAAATTTCAAACAGGCTTTTCCTTTACAATTCGGCTTCCTATGATGAGCAGGCGAACATTCTTACATACATTGCTTTGAATGTTTGGTTTGGGCTTTTTGTGGCTTCTGAATGAACGGTCATTCATATAATGCTATCGATAAATAATTAATAATCTTTTCTTAAGAAACTGCTTGATACAAAAGGATGCCTAACTTAAAAATAAACTCGCCAACACCTCACACCTCCCTGTTATTACAAACTGCTCTATGCCTTAATTGTAGGCACCGTTTATCTATTTTTTCCATTGTCTTCTGTTGAATTGGTGGTGTTTTGGTAGCTTTGTTCTGTAACACCTGTCAAAAGAACGTAGTCTGGTTTCTTCGAATGCAGAAAAACTGTGTTTTCAATGAAAATTTCATTGATAGACTAAGCAAATCTACCGCCATTTCTTATAATTCTAAGAGAAGATGAAGTACGTACTACTGACCAGGTAGAAGAATCGAAATCAAACGCAAACGCTCGAAGGTATAAAGTTAAACTCTCGGGTAAGCGAGGATGACAGAAAATATTAGAATTCCTTGGGAGAAAGATATAACTTGTATTGGCCGGAGTCGCGAATCAGTCCTCTTCAAACTTTTTGGAGAATTGCGATACAAAATATAGTAAGGATATCAAGTACTTCTGTAACCATGAGTTACCTCCTTGTTTCCAAGGCAACCGCATTTCTTGTCTAAACTGAAAATATAAACGAGTTGACACTGACATTTGTCTATCGTCCAGTAATTCAGTTTGCGTGAGAATGATGAAACGACAGTCCGTTGATCAAACAGGCCAGAATTGCACAAAACCTATCCATTTTAGAAGGATCAAATCCATTGAAAATTTTGAACGCAAAGATGATGAAGATACGAGCAAAACAAGCCCAGCGTCCAAGGGATGTCCGAGTTCTTGTACAGGTAAGTTCAAAGAACGCGTCAGTTAACGACTCGGTTGTGTATAACAAGGAAATTACTATCCAATCCACGATTAAGTAACAAAAATTTATTAACTACTTGAACGCGAAAATGAAAAATTACACTGCTTGACTGAACTCTCGAACAGTTTGCAACAATGAGATCACTATGTGGGAAGCAAAGGGTATTAATTTACATGGTACATGGTACGACGTGCCGTATCGTGGAAATGGCTTCCATATCGTAAGTTTTCCACAGCCATCGGTAATCGAAAAAGATTAATTTCGGTTGCGCGCGCGTTTAAAGATACCAACCAACTGGTTACTACTCAAAAATGGACCTCTTAACATTGGGCATAATTTTTTCCCATTTCAGACCACGTGTCATTCCCTATAGTATCATAGTTTGTTTGATGGTTGCGCATGACAAGACACCTGAATATGGATACAACTCAAACAAACAAAATATATCCTCGTGACACGTTTATTTATGACACGTGGTCGGAAATGGGAAAATACTTCGCCCAAGACGGTAACATCTGGTCAAATATCAATGTAAAAGCGGCGAAAAAGCGGCTGATCACCGTTGGCGCCAGAATTAGGGCAGCTTCAAGAATAGAATACTAAAGCCGCGCCAACGCAAAGTCAACTTACAGACATCTTGCGTCACTGTCGTCAATTAGCTGCCATCCATTAAAAAAATTGTAAGCGCTTTGAAATAGCATTTCCTGCTTATGTAAAAAATTCTATTGCGTGCGTTCTTACGCTTCAGATTTTGGAAAGTTCTCGATGCAAATGGACAACAAGGCAGTGCGTCTAAGGACAGCGCACTTGCATTGGTTGATAGATAACAAGGTATTTACGAACAACAACTCTGATGACTCTCAGTATGATCTAAGACAACACAGGCCAAGCAACAGTGCGCGCTACCCTATCAGGATACCACGGAACAAGAAGGGAACTGACCCCGAGTGGTGTAAGTAAAGTAGAATTGTCTCTTACGATCCCTGACTAACTGATACACAAGCAACAGTGCGTGCTACCCTATTACGATACCACAGAACGAGAAGTGTACTGACCCCGAGTGGGGTAAGTAAAGTAGAATTGTCTCTTACGACCCCTGACTAGTTGAAACACCAAATAACAGTGTGCGCCCTGCCCTAGGATATCGTAGAATAGGAATGATAACTGTCTCTAGTACATGATTCTTTCCAAAAAAAACCCTCATGTATAATGATTCTTTCTAGTTTGTTCAGATTATCGAGTACACATTTACAACAGCAACAAAGACAAACTATGGGTCAAGCAAT
Source organism: Actinia tenebrosa (assembly GCF_009602425.1). The sequence goes on along the minus strand of NW_022258626.1, from coordinate 61,933 downwards.
GGATTCTAGGAATCCTTAAGGCCAAGCGCTTCCAAGTGACAATAAACTACCAACCGTGTTGGGACTGTGACCGAGTCATCATTATCCTAAGCCAGCATTTTTTAAGTTCAGCAGACTTGGTCAGCGAAGTGCATGATGGAATGGAGGGACGGGTATCTATGGTGATAAGGAAAGAGGAATGCTGGGAACAAGATGATTTTGCTAACAAATGCCAGGTTCTTGTTGACCTATCGAACTTAGTTATGCAGGATTATTCATTTCAAACCAATCTGATGTCTTGGCTGCTCAAGGGGTTATCACTTCCGGAATCAATTTGCTCAGCTTAAACTTACTCTCAACCCTAGACCCCTGACATTCTTACTAAGCATGCTGATAGGACTATTAAAATTGGGTCTAGAGTGGGCATTAATTATACAACTATTCAATGATGGGCTCCCTGTGCTAACCACAGGAAATCCATACACAAGACAAACAAGACTAAAGTTATGCATGCTAATATGACAAATACAGGATGTCATATTCATTGATTTTTAACTTAATGTATATGTTTACTATTTCAAACCTCTTGTCAATATCATCTTCATATTATCATCAAGGTAGTCATTGCTCTTGTAATAAGATTCATTATAAAGTCTCCTCAGTAAAAAAAGTCCTTGAGCAATGCTAGCAAAATAAGAAATTAAATGGTGATTCTAAATCCTAAGAAAACTAACAGTTATAAAAAAATAATGCTTGAGTAAATGATGATGATGTTGCTGTTGTTCATGTTGTTCTTGTTGCTGATGATATAATAATGATGATGTAACTGTTGTTCATGTTGATGCTGCTGATGATATTGTGACGGTTGTTCATGTTGTTGACATAATGATAATGATGTTGATGATGTAGTTAATAATAATAAGTTGATGATAATGTAAGTGACATTAATATTGCTGTTGTTGTTGTTGTTGTTGCTAATGATAATGATGATGAGGTCTATGATGCTCATGTATGTCATCGTTGCTGCTGCTCCTAACAATGATGACCATGATGTCACTGTCGTTCATGTTGCTATTGTTGTTGATTATGTCTGTGGTGCTTTTGTTATTACTATTTATGATAGCGATGAGTTTTGGTATTGTTGCTAAAGTGTTAACAATTGTTACTGGCTATTGTGATGATGTTGCAAGAGTGATGAATTTATAAAATAAAGATAAATGACATCAGTGCAACAACATTCAAACATTATTCCCACTGAGATAGCTCACCTTTGATCAGGACAGATGTGATTACAACTTGAACAACTTTTCCAAAATAAGGCATGTTGCAGCATAAAATATTATTTTTGCATCTTCTTCCTCTGTCATGATATTAATCCTGCTCAAAGATCACCAATCATCATCATCATAACCAAAGAGTAGCTGCCATCTCAAATACATGACCTACGACCTAGTGCAAATAATACATAAATTAGGAATTGACCAATCAGTATCGAGCATCTGTGTTGAAAAAAATCAATAAAAGGTAGTGAAGGACCAGGGATTTGGACTGTGTTTTGGTTCTATATTCACATGTTAATTCAACATCTTGACCCTTCTTTGACCTCTTGCTCCATTACTTCAATATCTGGTCCCCCTTTGACCTCTCACCCATGTGCACCCACTCCCCTCAAAGAGTGAAAGAGAGTGGCTGTAAATAAACAATCTGATCTTCAGGATTCCATATCTGGACACCCCTTGATATCCACTCTTAAATTTCCTGAGCCCCATGCCAAATTTTCTTGGGTACATAGCTCCCCCCTGTCCCCAATGCCAAATTTTCTGGGGTAGCTCTGCCCTTACTCTGTGCATAGGTTCATATGCATAACGATAATAATAAGATATACATTATGCATACATTCATTAGATTCTTACACTTTGCTTACATTACATGTCTGGCGGCTGACCCGAAACTTGTTTTTATCAACATCTAAAACTCAAGTGGATCATTCTTTCAAACCAAGCTTTGCTCGTGCATCCCAGCCATATTATGTCCCAAAAAACAACTGTGTTTCTCAATTTGGAATAATAGTCAAGGTCTTTGAACAACACTGACTGATACTTAGAAGTGCCATATTGTTTTTGCTGTTTCTTGGTGGAAGGTCGTCCATGATTTATAACAGTTTTTAGCCTGTCATTCTGTGTGGGCTTTTCTTCAACATATACTGAGTGAAGAAATTGTCTCTAATTAAAGATTTCCAAATCTTTTTGCTGAAAGTTATATCCATGTGCAAAAGTTTTGGTTTCTTCCAGTAAAAACACAAGTGATGTTTGTGCACAAATCAAATACCAGTAAAAGTAAGTTCTGAAAGCCTTAGGCTAATGTTGTAAACTAATTCCCTGACATTTTTAACATATGCTCCTCTCTCCTAAGCTACAAGAAGTGTCGAAAAAGGGGAGGAAACGAGAAACAAGAATGAAAATATTGTCAATGGCCACCGGAAATGACAATGGATTTAAAACGAGGGCGAACTTCGTACTTCCGGTTTAGGTTATAGCTAGTAATATTTCTGACGCATTTAGCTGTTCGCCACCTCGGGAACCCTGCGCCTTCAGATCTGGGTAACCGTTCATCATTTATCGGAGGGGAGGGAAAAGGAATAAGTCATTTATCGGGATGGGGATGGGGATGGGTCATCGTGCGAGGGATTTTCTATTTGATTTTTCTTATTTGAAGCTGGCTAACATTCCTAAAAATAATGACTCTCTTTCTTAAACTTAGACTAATAATTTTTTAATGATTTCTTTTGGCAAAAATGTTTTACTATTGGAAACAAATCCTACAAAGATAACATTAAGAATCAGTACTATCGCACCACATGTACCGGAAATACCAACTTTTGAATGAGAAATATCAGCGTCAAGTGTCAGCAACTTGCGGACTTTAAAACAATTTCCAAGCTGAACAAGCGACATACGTAAAATATTATTCGCGTCTTTCCGAAAAATACTGGTGTAAAACAAAGCGTTTTCCAGTTTTACAATTTCTGGCTCTAAGGGCACGTGGATCAACGGTGGAATGAAGGTTTTTGACAGTAATTTCAAACTGGTGGTTGAGAGAATAACGGAAGTAAAACTGAAACAGGAACTTGTGGGAGACTTTAGACATTTCATATAAGGGTTATTGATAAGCATAAATCTAAGCTTATTTTATCACCTCTAATTTCTCACTGTGTTTCTCACTCCTTAAGATTACAACTGATCCTCAATCAACAATGATATATCATTGTTTACTTAGATTTGCATAGCTTTAAATTCCAGTTACTGGTAAATGGTAATTTTTAACTTAGAAATATAATTTTTTCCTTACTAATCCTCTTGATCAGTCCAAATCATAGTGTATACTGTATGTGTTGGGTGGCTGTTGACTCGAAAGTTTATACTACTTCAACAGCCATGCACACCTATTTATTTTTTCCCTCTTGTATTAACCCGAATTCTTTGTATATATAATCTCCACTTGTATCATCATTCATTCCACTTTTTGGTAACAATTTAGCTTATTGTGTGCGAATAAACTTGAAACTTGAAAACTTGAGTTTTCAAGCTCGCTATGTCAATCAGTATTTATAGCTCGGTTTTTTGGTATTCCCATTTTCATTTTATCTCGGTTCAGAGGCTTGTTCGTTCTGTGAATCCTTTGGGAGCGGTGAATAAAAGAAATAGAAAAATGCAGGCGATGAGCTCTACTGCTGAAATAAGCGTATCTCAAAATATGGCTCAATAGACTCCTTTCCGGTGAAATTATCCAGAACCGGTGAGTGAGTAAACCAAGTGAGAACTAGAAAAAAAAATATATTAAATGAGCAAAAAAATTTCCAAGTCACAATTAAATTGAAATGTCTTTTGTATTTTTCTTCTAGCCCTTTTGGAATAATTTCGAAAGTTAATGGTAAAAATTAAAAAAATGAATAGAATTTGAGTGATGGGAAGTGGAAATATGGATGAGATAAATAAATAGCCACGTGGAGGTCCAGTGCGCGTGCGCACTCCTTGTCCCAGCTAAGCCTCGTTATGATGTGTATACCCGTAGGGGATGCTGGGTAATCTCACAGCGCGCTCCTCTTCGATCGTCTTTATGCAAATCTGCGCATCGTCGCCAGTATTTTCTAACACCACCCTTCACGAGCTTCTAATTTGTCCTCCACTATTTCTCGCCATTCCAAGGTACTTCAAACCAGTCCACAGTGCCTCGGGATGTCCTCTGGAATATCTAGGAAGAAGCGGTGAGTATTTTAGCCCGTGATCGAGACGGTTTCCGTAAAATCTTCGAGTTTCCGTGTTTCGTTTTTGTGGCGTGACGTTCGCGTCGAAGGGTTTGCGTTTGAATTGTTTTTCTTATTTTTCCCTTCTACCTCCTAGGCTAAGCCTTCAGGACATCGTAGATAAACTCTCACTTGAAGTTTTAGAAAAGGTTTCGGAGGATGTCGAGATCGAAGAGGTAGGAAAAAGGTCGTTCGAGGCAGCGCACCGCGCAGTCATGTCAGTTTCATTTACATTCTGGCCGCTCTGCCACTGCGCCCGGCCAGAAAATATTACCTTTATAACTTTTCTCGCCGTTTGCGCCTAAAATCTTCACTGCGCACTGTCAACATACTACACAATTTATAAGCTGATAGTTGCAGATGCCTTACGCAGTATTTTAAAGCGAAAATTCGTTATATTTTTTATAATAATTGAGGTTAAAATCCACATGGATTTGGTCCTGTCTCTTTCCAAACCGAACTTCAAAGCGAAGATACGACTTCCTCTGCTTCGGTTCAGCACTCTCTGGAACGGTTAGATTTAATTATTTTTCTTAAGTTCTCAGTAAAGGTATTTTCAAAAATCTATTTATTAGATTGGGGCAAAAATAAGGGTAGTTTCAGCACGAAATGTTGGTGTGCGCACTCGAGAAAGAATCGTAACGAGATTTACACCTCGCAATCGCGGGCGGTAAGTTGGTGCACTACCGGCGCGCTTAAAGAATATTCCACGATGTCTGCAGCGGCCGATTTGATATATTTTTAGCCTGAACATCTTCATAAGGCAAAGCTTGTTTTATTTCAAGTAATACTTCAGGTTTTCGATAATCTAGAAAACCCTCACACCGCGCGCAGCCTAAATATTCTAGAACAACTTGTGACTCGCATTCATCAAAGCTTAACAGGAGCGAACAGGTATTAAACCAAATACAAAATCTAATTTTCAACGCGTGTTTTTTTCCCTCGCTCCTTGTTGACTCAATCGGCTTCCATATAATACAGTTATAGCCAAATCTCAAGCGATTAAGCGCTGTTTTTATAGTTTCTTTACGTGGTATTTTTCATTCTTCGTCGCGCGTCGTGGTTTACTTGGATTCAGTGTTCGAAATGTGTTTGTATTTCTCTGCGCTCTCGCAAAACTTGCTCTTGCTTGCTTATGCAAAAGCAGATGACGCGATTTTTAAGTCATAAGGACAGTGATTCTATTCCAAACGTTCAAAATCTAAAAGCATTTGAAAAATCGAGAAATGCGTGGGGGTTTTCTCRAGTTAAAACTACGTAATTACACTAAGACTAATGAAGCATAGAGACAGTTTTTGGCTTTGAACGTTTTTCATTTTGGTCAATGATGAGCGACTTAGAGCGCTGGAGCAGCGTTTCACCCCCAGAATATAACACTGCGATCTTGAGATCCGTTTCCTCCCCCTTTTTGTCATCCAATCTACTAAACATCTAAAGCCGAACTTAGAAAATTACGGATCAGTTTTCAACTCCGATCTCGAAGCATTTGCCGCCGAAACACTGCAAACATACCGGATTCTGTACGGAGTTTTAAGTAAACACATCTTCTATCCCAATGTACGCAGTACAATTTGACTTTTATGTAGTAATATTCAAGGCATATTTTTTCTTCCTATTTATTAATTATTTCTAAAATTAGATTTTTACATAATTTTCGAGGCGAGAAAGATTTGTTATCACGTGACGTTTCATTTAACAAATAGTTTTCCATTATTGATTTGAATTCTGAGAAGTCTTTGAGATAATTTGTCAATAATCTCGCTTCTTTGCACTTGAAAAATATTCCTCAAATTTCTAATGAACTTTTGCAAACTTTGCTTGATGTGGCTGGAATGAAGTGAAGCAATTATCTGCCAGGACTTTTTGACATTTAAAATATATTTTATCTTCTGATGTTATCTTGTGTAATTATCACCATTATGACATTTAGATTGGGTGATAGTGTGTAGTAATCCAAACTTAAATGCCTTCACTTTGAAATATATATTCAAATAATTATGTCATTTCATTCCGAAGGGTTATTCTACTCTTACTTTTTTTGTATTCTCATACCTTTGTAGTTTTTCAGAGAATTCAAGAATTATTTTAATCAGTGTTTCTACCATTTTAATCCTTTTGAGAAATGAACTGAAAAAATGAAAGAACGATTGAAATTATTGGTTTGTGAGCATTGCATTCGTTGGTAATACCTTTTGTCTCAAGTTTCCAAAACATTTTAAATGATACATTAATTGTTGGGGCAGACCTATATACTGCAGCAAATGGCAGCAAAATTAATGTAAGAAGTATTCTGATTTGTTGGCTTGTATTTACTCACCTCACACTGTGATTGGTCAATATTTGTTGGAGAGAAGCCACTTAGGAGTCACAACATTTTATTACTCTTGCATCTTGTACATCCAGTGACATATTCAGATGATTTTAATCGGGTCTAGGCTTCAACCTAGAATATATACCAAGAATATCAAATAGAACCAATATACAACTATCTTTTCAAAATTTCAAATTATATACTTATTTTTTAATGCCAAAGTATGGTTGGGTATTCGTCACCTAATCCACGTCACCCTAAGGCTGGACACCTCACCCACTAAGTTTGCCCATTTCAGCCACAAAAGACCTTTTCTGCTTAGGAGTAATGCTTTCTCATTTCAGACCATTATCATTTATTTGTCCAACAGTTGTGCACAACTTAAACAAAGAATTTTATTTTCAAGAAAATGAAGAGTGGTCTAAAATGGGAAAACATTATGCCCAAGGGGAAAAGTTAAAACTAATATGCACACTAATATGTTGCATTATTTTGGACCATGCATGCATGCATCGATTTCTTTCTTTATGCAAGTTTAATATAATGTTCAAAATAAATACATAGAACACTAAGATTGATTTAGTGAGGTCTGACTCAAGCATCAAAACTTGTTATCAAACCAACCTTATTTATTCCAAAAATTAAAGAATCAAAAACTACTTTGCTATGCTTTCATTTAGATAAAAAACTTTTCTTTTTTGAAATTTTATTTCTTACATTTTTTTTTTTTTTTTTTTGCCCTTTTCTGATTTGTCATCTATTATTGATTTTCCATTTTAAGGTCTAATGGAAACCTCAATTTTCCATAGGTTAATTTATGGCATGTTATGAAAATTTTCAAGAAGCCTTTTTAGTTGCATTGAACATTGTAGTCAGACTTACTTGTTTCATTAAAGTGATCATCTTGTATTTTTCCATCTTAAAGTCCCATAGTAATAGAAGATGCATATTCTGGCTATACCTATCTGTTATTTTTAGATTGTTTCTTTGGATCAAGTATTGTAAATCTAAATCTTTAATCTGCAAAGGTTGCCCCCATCACTACAAATATATATATATATATACTGAACATTGCTTTCAAAATGAGTAAAAATCAAGTATAAAGTCATAATCATTCAAATCAACCAAGATAATGCTCAAGTACCACATCAAAAGTTTAATCAGATTAGACAAATTTGTTGGAGTATATAACATAATGGGATAATCTTAGTGTTCATCGGGCTTCATGAATATAGAGAGGGTTGTGTCTACGAAACCAGAGGATGAGGGATAAGAATTACTTTGTAATTACTTAGTAAGAATAAACATTGTATTTTAAGATTTCTTTTTAAACAATCAGGACTTTTATTGCTAATTTTTGTGGACATAATACATAGACCATATTTAAAACAATTGATAGTTAAAAGTAATATATATAGCAACATTTGATAAGCTGCCACCCCTTTAAATTTGTCTATTTTGGGTTAAATTTTTGCAAAGTTGAGATCAAAGTTTGAACATGCTTGCCCTCGTTTATTTAGAGGAAGAAAAATGTATGCTGCTTAAATTTTGATGATCTGACAAGGTTTCTGACAAGAAAATATATAAATGTGCTATATCAATAGCCTCTCGGCTGTACATGTATGTGTATCTACTTACATTTCCAATACCTTTCACGAATTATCTTTATTACCAGTGGTGACGCTAGCTAGAATGAACTACTAGGAACTTTTAATCTGGGACCAGATCTGTCTATGCAAACTTAGATTCAAAGCCTTTTTTGTGGCTACTTAAATATGTTTTAACAGTCATCATGAACACAAGTGTTGTGAGGCCAGCTGGCCTTGAGAAGCATTGAGGTTTTAAGATCTATTTTATATGAAAGATAACATTAAACAGGTCAATGCTTAAGGACAACTAGAAGTGGTTATCAAACACAAAAAGTCACAAAGTTTCTAACATAATCTCTTCAGATGATTAAATAAAAGAAATTATCTAGCAGCCATGCAATTACAAAGGTAAAAGATCAWTGAGATCTCTACAGAATCTCTCTTAATCTCTCTCTCAATATGCAAAGTTTACTTTCTTATTTAAAAACAACTAGTGTCCAAAGATAGTAAGTAGCAAGAAGATGCCAAACAGGGCCCTGTTGTACGATGGGTGAATAATATTATCTGATGGATAGATCTTATCCAGTCAATAAATTTATTGGATAACAGCATTGACTTATCCATTGGACACCACTATTCACCCTTTGTACGACCAGGCCCAGAAGGAATACTTTTGGAATATTCACACATTTATTCCCAGTTCAATAGTGTTAGTTTGAAATCATTTTCTTTTGTCCTTTTATGTTTTTAATAAGAAGAGTAGAAACATTTCTTCCTGAGTATGAATATCACAAGACAAAATTATCCAGAAAAAAATTGGAAAGCTATATTTCACCAGACTTTACAGACTTTACTGAGCGTTTATCTTGTGCACTGTGATTGGCTGAGCAGTGATCTTGTGCAGTGTGATTGGCTGAGCAGTGATCTTGTGCACTTTGATTTGCTGAGCAGTGATTTCATTCACTGTGATTGGCTGATCAGTGATGTCATGCACTGTGATTGGCTGAGCAGAGATGTCATGCACTGTGATTGGCTGATCAGTGATCTCATACACTTTGATTGGCTGAGCAGTGATCACTGTGGCTCAAAGAAGTCATTACTTTCATAAATGATGTTGCTGTAGGAATATGCTATGCCATTTCACAATCATGTTGTGCATAAACCCAATGAATTAACCATTTTATTCATATTTAAAATTTTAGGTTAAACCCTCAGATGAACCTTCTCTGCCTGTTGTTCAGGAAAAACGTCGTTCCAGCACACACAGGTATTCCTTGATTCCATTTCATAAATACATTATATTGAAGAAATAGAAAATGGTGCACACACTGTGTGCATGAATAAAGCAAGCAGAATAAAAGGGAAGATATTAGCATGTAAATGCTACTCTTAATTCCAACGTTAAATAAAGTTTACTACTAGTACTAATGCTGCCACTACACCACCCACTACAATCACCACCACTTCCACTACTACTCGAGTGTTCTGCCAATCCTGGATTAAACAAGCATTCTGTTATTAATAACAAAAGAGGAGAAATCACCAATGTCAGTAGTTTCGAGCAATTTTACAATGTATTGCACTATTAGCCTTACTTGTATGACTTAAAAAGAGGATATTTGAATGGAGGCTCAGTCTTATTTACTACAGTGATTGGCTTTGCTTAGTTCTTGACAAAAATGGGAACTGGAAAGATAAGAGGGGATACATGGTTTATTTTCTGAAAAAATAGATAAAGTTAAGTTTTTAGGAGGGATTACATGCTAGATTAGATGTTGGGGTGTCTAGTCTTAAAAATTAAGTCAAGTTAAGTCAATCAAGATAGCTTAAAGGAGGAAAGGCTTTCTTTACAATTCCCAAGGATTAGTGATGTTCTTCAATACCAGGCTGTGTAATGATTGATTGTGGATTGCTTGTTGACTGTTTTAGATTACATCTGGCCAAGGCATTTGCAGCCCCAAGTTCACCCAATGTGAGTGAGTCAAGTGCTGAAGATGCTCCAATCTCTGACAAAGAAGTCATTGAAGATGAGTTACCAAAAGGTGAGGAATAGAAATCTTGGTGAAGAAAGCTGATATTTTTACTCTCTTAAAATTTTTGTCCCTCCCTCCATTTTGTTTTTAACACCTTCCTTCCTCTTCCTTTCCTGCTCCCTTCCGCATTCCTTCCTTGCTTACTTCCTCTTACTTTAATCTCAGTTTTCTTTTTCCTTCCTTTTCTTCTTTCTATCTCTCTCTTTCTCCTTCTCTCATGTCCTTACCTTTTTGAATTCTTTTCTTTTTCACCTTCTCAATTTGTAATCTTCTCATTTCTAATCCTTAATTCCTTGCTTTCTCCCTTGCATAGCTTAATCCTTTCTAGCTTCTATTTTTCTTCTTTCGTTTCTTTACTTCTTYCTACTCCCTTCTCTCKTTCWYCTKCCCTCATTTACCTSTTTGCTTTCCTTTCTTCCTCWTCTTCTTCAAAYTTCTYAATTTATTAGCCTTTATTCAATACAGAAAGTCGTTTTCCCCAGTTATATCTGAGTTACAAAACAGCCTTAATCAGTGTGGTCTTTGATGTCTTTGGTGTCTTTCACAACACTAGAAACGAAAACTTTTACATCACTTTAAAGGTCGACCTTTCGAGATGTTTTGGTCAGTTTGTCTTGGCAATTTTAGACCTGAATATAAATAGATAAAACGACTTGCCTTCTTTAAATACTAAGCTGCCTCAAATTTCTTTTTTAAATGTCACCTTCAACATACTAAACTAAGAATGTAACCTATACAAAAAAAAAGAGTCTTTTGAAAACCTGACACCTTCAGCAAGAAAGTTTGCAAAACAAATGTTTATTTTGGCCTGGTCTGCTGGTCTGCTGAAACCTGACACCTTCAGCAAGAAAGTTTGCAAAACAAATGTTTATTTTGGCGAAGTGAAGACAGAATAGCTCAGGGTTTCTCTGAGTCTTTGGCTGAAAAGTTTTGTTAAAAAACACTGCAAACTTTCGAGTTTTTAACAATTGGAAAATATGTTAAGTTTTCAGTTATATTATTATTAAGCTTCCTTTTTTGGTTCAGAAAACTTTTGGTTGCGATGATAGTTGTATGGTTTCAGTGTTTGTTTTTGAGGAAAGTAAATACGAACTAACATATTTTGCATGGCACTGCAAATTTGTTTTGCAAACAACGGAAGCAGTACCTATATATTGACCTTTTTTACAAGTTTTTAACACCTATGATTGCATAGCAACTGAGAACTTTATTTAAGACAATAAAATTGAAACATGCATTTTAAATTTTGCATCACTTTTGCAACTTCCAACCTCTGTTTTAAAAAATCTAGATAGAAACAAGGTTTCCTAAAAGTGTCAGCTACGCATTCAAAATTTTCACAGTACGAAAGGATTTTCCTTAGTAATTTAACTAATTCACCAATTATTTTATAATATGTTTACTGATTATATAGGTTGCTATCAATAGATGTCACTTCCGGTAATAGTTTTTTTTGATGGCTTGTAGAATCCTGGAGGTTGTTTTGATCTCTTGTTTTCTGGTTTGATGTCGTGAAAATAGTCAAATACAATAGTTTGATGACTTATTTTGATATGTTTTGATTTAGCACCCGCTAGTTGCCCCCCAGTCAACCGCTTGTTTGCCCCCCAGTCAACTCCAAAAAGTCACGTGATTGATAGTAAGCAATTTCCGTTTGCAAAATTACGTTTATTAGTGTCTTTTGTTCTTTGGTCGACCAACCGTCTTTTCTTTCTTCCTTGGCGATAATTCTTTACGCATGACAGCAGTTTTGTTTTCAATTTGTTTTTTCTTACAAAATACATATATTAAGTATTATTCTTTCTTGCATAAAATAGCGTTACAGCAATAATTTCATTTTTTGTCATCAAATTTTTAAATAATTATTTTTTTGCTTTGTTTGTTTGTTCGTTCATTCGTTCCTCCGTTCGTTCGTTCGTACGTTTAAGTTACATATGTAACTGCTCAAACACTGTCGTGTTTTATCTTTGAATTTTCCATGTATCTTAAGTCATTTTGTTTGTCTCTTTTATCTTCATAGAAAGTGGCCCAGTAGAGCCCATGAGATGTGGCGTTTGTGGYCTTCGTGTCTTCAAGTCCTATCGTTACATCAGCCGAAGCAACGCGCCAATGCACCTCAAGATATTCTTCGACCCCGACACAGAAAGATTCCGAGTCTGCAAACGATGTTTTAGCTCCAAAGAACGATGTCGACAAAACCTGGCTCTACTTCTTTTAAAATCCCAAACTGAAGAGAACACCCATTTGAGGAGCCCTCTTGGAACGACACAAGGTCGAAGGACGCAAGGTCTAAAATACATCTTTCGCGATATCGGTCGAAGTCTAAAAAGACCATACGAGGATCTCATTTGTGACGAAAAGTTTGATGACGATTATCTTAGTGACGGCGATGAAAATGTCYCTCTAAAAGCCATAAAGAAAGAACCAATTTCTGCCAAGAAGTTCAAAAATGAWGCAGAAAACCCGTCCGGTACAGGCATTGTCACAGTCGTTCGTCCGTCCAGGAATACCTACCAAATCTTCCCTAACCATCTTACAATATATGGAGAGTTAGGACAAAATAAAACCATCGAAGCTGATGGAAAACCCGAAGTCAATGAAGATATGACTTTGATAAAGACGAATAACAARGTACCAGAAGAGAAAACTGTGGAAAAGGATGATAAAGATGGCGSTTTACCGAGCACTAATGGTGAATTGAAAAGCGAAATACGAACGATAAACTATAAGTTGACGTTGCTTGATCATGCGTACGCCCTTCCTGCTGCAAAGACTGYCAAGTCGTACAACAGGCCGCCTAAACCTGTTCTGGAAAATCTACCAAAGGTTAAGAATGACTCCGTGGCTAAAGCTGCCATCAAGAATTTGATTAAGAATAATAGTATGGTGACGAAGAAGGTTCCAAGTGCCTCTACTGGTAGGTTTTGTGAGATTCAGTCGTTACCATTCATCGCTATATATGCCTCGTACTTCTTGCCTGCCTGCTGGATTGCTCCCTGCTTCCTTTCCTTATTTTTCCTTACATCCATCCATCTATCCATCCATTTCCTTACTTTTTTTTTCTTAATTTGTTGATAACTTTTTTTATTTCCAGAAAATAACTCAAGTCAGCCTACCAGGACCTGTGGGATAATCTGCTCCATATGCAAAACCCTCGTCACCAATAGTCATACAGCTGTTATCGAAAAGAAAACGCCCCCGAAAAGATCAAATCTTACTTYACTGGTGACGTTAAAGTCATGAAAGTCTGCCGAAGATGCGTCCCGTACAAGAAGCCAAAGGGAGACGWACAACCTTCTAAAGCCGTCAAGAACAAAGTAAAAATATTGCAAGCCAAGCTCATAAAACAGAAGATTAAGAACGCGAAGAAAGCGTCTAGAACAGAAGCAAAAGCTTCAAAGAACGAGATCTCTACGCAGACGAAAGATAAAACCGGTCAAAAGTCGACAAAAGATGAAACCAAGGTCAAGGAAAAGGAAAAGGAAGTGAAAAAAGTTGAACCATCAGTCTTACATCTGTCGCCGAAGAAAGACACAACGGTCGTACAGGTGTCGATTAAGAACGGCAAAGTSGAAAGCACGTCAAATAATATCATTAAGACCATTTTCCCGCCAATTGGGAACCCTGCTAGCATTGAGATAAAATCTGACTCCAATAAACCAAAGACAAGCAACCAGAAAGCTGCGCAAAAGACAGATGTAGACGTTAAAACGGCTTCGAATGTGCAACAGCTTGGCCCTGTTATGTTGGTGCATTTGAAGGCTCCTCTTTCTCTGGACAAGGAGCAAACTGGCGGGAGCTCTGGTAGTGTCGACTTTGGGACCCAACCAATGCACTCTATGATAGGATTAAAGAAAGCCGCTAAGTCAAAAACTAGTAAGAAAGAGGAAGACGGCGAGAAAAAGACAGAACGAAAGCAAACAAAAGAAACAGCAAAAGGAGTCGACGCGAGTAAAAGTCCGGAAGACAGCAAGAAGACAGAAGAAAGCAAAAAAGTCGCAGAAACTGTGAACGAGAAAGAGAAAGATTCTAGTCAAGCTAAGATAGAGAACGAAAAATCGAAGGAAAAGGAGAAAGAGACCGTTATAAAAGACAAAGATTTGAAGGCTAAAAGTAAAACAGAAGTGACAAAAGAAAACCCTCCTGAGAAAGGAACTGTGCCGCGAAAAGTAAATGTTGACTTGCAGAATTCAAAAGTTGAAGGAAAAACAGCAAAGCCGCTAATGACTAGTTCTAAGCCCTTGATTGAACCCGTTAGGTCAAGTCCAAGAAGAGAAAAAAATATCATTCCACCTGAGAAGACGAAGAAAGAACCTGAGCTAAAAATCCCAGCAACGAAGAAGAAAAAGGAAACTGGTGAACTTGAATCCGAGTCCACAAAACAAACAGACGAAAAACCAAACACGAAGCRAAACGAGGAAAAAATAAACGAAAAACAGAGCGAAGAAAAACCAAATGAAAAGGTCGAGGTTGTTACTTTGAAGAGGTCGACTCGTAAAGGACGAGGCATGAAGAGAAAAGACTCTGAGAGTGAAACGTCGAGTACTGCTGGTAGTGTTGATGGCGACAAGAAAGAAATTAAAAGAGCTCGCAGTGCGGAAGCGAAGAACGTGGAGAATGACAAGAAAACTGGTGAGTTCAAGATTCTCCTCGATATGGTGAAGGTTTTTTTGCATACCAAGCTTGAAATAAATTATATTTATGTTTAATAATGCCAGGACAGACGAAAATCAATATCGGGGAAGTGTGCAGACAAAGTTTGGAAAAATACGAAAAATGCCAAATTTGATGTAACCTTTCGCTGATTGGATTCGCATCTCCTATAGTGCGTTTCAAGCTTGATATGCAGCGACAAAACCTTTACCAACCTTTTTTGAAATCTTCGTTTGGGACAAAGTTGACAAATCATCATGTTCTCATGTTCAAAAATCTAAGCTTCAGTTTTATTTTTCATTTTTTTCCCCAATTAGAAATGTCAGTGACCAATCACAATTACTCAACACGTTGGGCCCAGTCTCCTATCAAATGYGGTTGCTGTCATGAAAATGTTGTCAAGTCATACCGCTGTATACAACTTGGATCATCGCCGGCGCACCTGAAGCCAGTCTTTTCAAAAGAAGGAAAAAACAATTTGAGGATTTGCAGAAAATGCCTTAACTTTCCTTCCAGAGTTAAGTCCTTTTTATAAGTGTTTAGATTTAATTATTATAATAATAAGATATTGCTGGTTGCCTAGCTTTCACTAATGTTGCATGCTCATTTGAGGCTTGGCAACACGCATTACTCATTTTTGCTCCGAGAGCTGGCACTTCTTTCAGTCCTTTACTTGGTGGAAACCAAAACTATACCCAGGACCCTGTTCTTGCTGCGCATGCGCAGGAGGAAGCGCAACAGAGCTCTGGTCTAGTGAACGACCATTTCTCGGTCTGTGTAAATCCCGTAGTGCTTATGAAAATCAGAGAGAGTCTTAGAAGTTGAAATGTAGCCGTAGGTTGAAACTGAATTTACTTGTTGTGGTCAAAGACTGGCAATGGAATGCTTCGTTTCAGCATTCGAGACTATATATTTGCTTAAGCCCTCGCTTGTTTTCCTTGTGCTTGCATCGCTACTGAACCTCAAGCGTAACGTTTGGTCTTTATCTATTGATTTGAGCCCACATCAATATGGCATGACAACTTATAGGATACTTTTACATTTAGCTAAATGTGCGCTCTCTATGATTCGTGCTATCGAAAAGAATCCTCAGCCAAAACAAAATTGGCAAAAATAATCTAGTGAAACAACTTTCTTTTTTATGTAATTATGTCTAAATTAAAACGGCCCGGAACAGGGCTTATTATGGCCACGATTCACATTGATCGTAATCCTGATATTTATATGTCGAACATAATAATCTAAAAACCAATGGCATTATATATTATGAAGTAGTATGAATATACTCAGAATAAGCGAAGAAAATAACTTAATCTCTAGATACAAGTGCTGGGATTTTTTTCTCAAGATGGCCGCGGCAACGTGGCTTTTAGCACCACAAGTTTGAGCTTTGAGTAGCATTTGGCTCGATATCTTCGCTTTCTCTAGTTGCGAACTTTTTTGTAGTAGAAGACGAAACTAAAAATCAGAAAGTTGAGTAGCGTCAGCTTGGTATTCATTCGCGGTTGCAGTACGTGTTTTGTAGCACGTGTGCAACTTAGGCGTGAAAAATTGGACCCGCCCCTCTCTTCCCTCGGGTGTAATTTTGTCAAAACGACCGGAAATCATTTCCATAGACCATGTGGGTAAAGGGAGAAAGCTATTAAACGAGTATACAATGACAAAACAATTATGCCACATGCGTTCTAAACCTCAATTTTCACTAAACATTAAATATCT
>NW_022258626.1:32252-45102 GCF_009602425.1 Actinia tenebrosa | reverse complement strand
TGCAGAAATAATGAAAAAAATCATATTTATTGGTAGTGCAATATAACTATAATGCTGAAGAAATAGAAAACGAGCGCGCGTGCTGTGTGCAGTTACAAAGCACGCGGGGGTTGGCAGAACACGAGAGAATTGTTAGGAGAAGCACGACGCGTAGCGGAGTGCCTTCTCGAAACTGAAATTGCGCGCGCGTGCTGTGTGCTCTCATAGTGCAGTTTTCGTATGACTGTGAAAAGCTCAGTGCCGTAAGCGTGACGTGCCGTGACCGTGATGCTTTCTAGAATTATAATTGGCTGATTTTTTTCACGCGCAATATGATTGGTCTAAAAGTGCCGTGATCTTGGCGTGACCGTGTCCGCGCCGTGTTTATGCCGTGTTCCGGGTATTTGATTGGATGGAGAGTAAATTCTCGTGCAATGTGATTTGTCTGGCGTATCCCTTGCTGTGTCACGGCCGTGTTCGTGCCGTGAACTTTTCACAGTCATACGAAAACTGCACTAAAACACGCGCTCCCAACCAATCAGAACGCGAGTTTTGGAACAGTTATTTTATAACATTTTTTTAACCCTATGTCCCTACTTGGGACACTCTTTCGAAGTTAATCCATCTAAATATTGAATGAAAACTGCAGCTATTCAGGAAAAAGAAGGAAGGAAAAAGAAATGTTAGCTTTGTTAAAGGGAGCCAATAATAAGTATAGAGTGCACGCACAAAAACCGTGAATAATATTTAGTACTAATTAGTAGTAATTCATACAGAATCCTTTGTTTCCTATTGTTTGATTATCACTATTTAGTACTAAAAATTAGTATTTGTTTCACGGGTTTAGTGCGAGCACTCTATCTGAATTAGTTGCAAATTGCTAACTTCTATGGGTGCAAAACTCTAAAAACTAAAACAAAATTAGTGTTCTTTGGTACTCGTTGGCTGTKTTTTTCCTATCAACCCATCAAACTAGATAAACTTGAATACTTTATGGCCAACCAGTAATCTTGCAAATCGTGCCATGTTGCAAATCGGAATTGAACGCTATGTAATTCCTAAGTTTTTATATAAAAAATAATACGAAAATCCAGAAATCAAGAACACAGATATCAGAAAGCCGTTAAAAAATCATGTAACATTTTCTGAATTTATATAACTGGATTGTTACTGGTAGAATGAGCTGACTACGCTTTAGTGCAGTGAAAATTGTTATTGGTCATTAATTGCAGGCGTGAACTGAAAAGCCTAGAGTAGTTTCGCTTGCAACACAAGCATCAGCAATATACACAGACTCGTTGCAGCTCTGCTTTAACCACTTGTGTACTACCAGAATCCCTTGCTATTCTCATAAAAGAMTACAAATTTAAACGCAAAGAAAATTTACTTGCCGTGAAGCATTCTGGTAGTTGTAGTAGAATGACTCCATCATGCAACAATCTATTGCTGCTGCCGAGCAACGCAGAATTTGAGTCTGCGTATACTATCGATACTCGACCTGCAATACACACTTAATTTATCCTAATTATCCTAATCTTGTTCTTCTGTCTGTGTTCTAAATCATGTCACTGGAAGAGAACACTGCACCTGTCACTTTTCGTATATTCATCTCTCTCGTACCCTATGCCTCATGTTGTTACCTTTAAATGTAAGACTGAGAGATATTTGGGTACACCTAGGTAGGAACACAATCCCCACTTCCAAAATAGTTTTACTGTAGCTTTTTCCCTCGAGGAAGAATTTTAACGAAGTCGCCCTGCAAAGAATTCTGGAGCTGAGTTCTCATCCCACAATTCTTTGCGGGGTAGTTTCGTTACCAGTCTTTTTTGAGGTTTATTTGGACTTGGAGTGTCTTCAACGGTTTCCAAGTGTTATATTGTTAATGATATTTGTACAAAATTATTARAAGATAAAATTTGCCGCTTGATTACAAACTGATCAGGCTTGATCGTGTTATTTATGTTTGAGCTTGAAGGCAATCATGAAGAATGTGTAATTTTTATCTCAATTTCATGGTTTGAAATAAAAACCTTAAAGGTAAACATGTCTGAGTGTGGCTTGGCTTTGATATTATCCCTTTCCCCTTCCCATCCAGGGGGGTCACAGGGTGCCCGTGACCCCCCTTTCAAAGCCAAAAACAATCTAACCGGCAGTTGATGCAGTGTGTGAAGATTTGTTTAGACTTAACTTAAGCAGTTAAGAAAATCAGTTTTCTCGCTTCTCGGAGCCGTCTTTTCGTTTCCCCTCTATCGACCATGATTCTCATATGACGTCATAATGACAAATTGGTATGTAAGGACCACCCACCCACCCCCCCCCCAATTACAAATCCTGGATACGCTCATGCCATATCGGTTCAAGTAACCTTCAGCCCTACGAAAACGGTCACGCAGACTCTAAGAAGGTCTGCGTACTAAGGTTACGGTTCAAGGAGACAGATTCATATGACTGGGGGAATAACGGTAGACTGACTTCCAACCAAATGTTCTTGAATTAAGTGATTTGGTTGAGAAACGCGCGACTCTGATTGGTTCTGGATACAAGCTATTTATCAGTTCTAGTCATGATGTTGTATGTTACCTTCAATTTCATTGGTCAAGACACTTGTTTCTCCCTTTTCGATTGGTTAAGAGTGGAAGCCATTTAGTAGTCACGGTATTACGTAACTCCTCAATTTTATTGGTCGAGACACTTGAACCTCAGCTTTTGATTGGGCATGATTAAGATTGGAAGCCATTCAGTAGTCGGGGAAAAATGTATGTTGTTATCAATTAATTAATATCAATGAGAAAAAAATGATGCTCACGCTAATAAATTGGTCATCAAAAGTGAAAAAAGAACATCCTAACCATCTCATTCTATACTCTATAAGAATGCAACAGCTCCAATTTTTTTGATTGCTAGTATATTATTTTATTTACAAGATTTGGATTACATTTTTAAAATATGAAACGATTACACAAAATAATGTTACCAAAAATAAGCATTTTCTGACCGGCACAAATGATAAATATGTATTATTTATTTAAATATTTTATTAAATATTATCGAACATTATCAAAGACACAGATATCAAAATACAGTGTAGCGAATGATCCCTGAATGCTGTATGCTGTGAAGGAAAGCCACATGGATGATCGTTTTTACCTTGGGCGTAAAGTTTACCCGTTTTAGACCAGCTGTTATTACCTGTAGCATCTTTTTTTTTGTCTAACGGTTACGTATAAAAAGATATATGAATACGAATACAACTCAAACAAACAATCTTTTTTCAAGAAAATGACACGTGGTCTGAAATGGGAAAACATCACGCCCTAGCTACAAATGGTGAATTGGTAATGAGCTTTTAAGACCCGTTCGTGCAGGAGACTTTTGATGGAACTTTCATCGCAGTTTAAGCATTTTTACAACAAAATTCGCCCGTGCGAAAGAGCCTTGGCAAAAGTACAAGAAAACTACGTGTTTTTCTTGCATCGCAAGAGCGAAAAAAAGCAATATCTAAGTCCAGCAGAACATGTTCCTACAACATTATCTGTAGTTGCTATAAAAAAATAAATCTTACTCTTTTCAAGAGCTATTAATGAGTAACTGTTGCCAATGAGGACAGATGTCTCGAGTCGTGTTCGGAGGGAGGGGTGGGGAGGTCAATTTTTGATAGGGGAGGGRTGGGAGAAATACTATTGTTAGCTTTTATACAGTCAAAATAGAAAGTATACAGATTTGATTGAAGGATCCTTTTGATTGGACCAGAGATTCCAATTTTGGAAATTGTCGACGTTATGATTAACTGAACTAATTGGTCTTACACTGAGTTAAGTAGTATTAAATTCTTAATCATCGAAATATTTTACAGACTGAATTTCAAATTTCTCAAAACTCTCTTGAAAGATCGCCATTATCATCACATCGGTGACAAGTACCTTCAGTTTACGTTTGCATCAGAATTTCTCCAAAAGGGCGGAATTGCTGGTTTTTAATCTTTCCCAAGAGAATGAAATAGCAAAARACACGGCGGCCATGTTGGATGATATAACAAGAGAGACTAATAGCACATTTTTTGTTAAATTCATCCAACATGGTGGCTGTGAAAACCGTCAATACTTAAGCTTACGGTCGCATGTGCTTCAGTGGCTAGTAAAACACATGTTTGTTATATATCTATCTATATACAAAATAGTTTGAATGATGTTGGATGACGTCGACGATGACGTCGGTGCTGCAAAAATTAAGGGGGCGCAGCACTGTTATATCCCAATGAAATTCTTTTTAAGCGTACCATTATTTTTTGCACTAGTGTCGTAAATAAAGTTTTACTTCAATATCTCCGGCTTCGATTCACGACTCATTCTCAGGGCCTCTTGTCGTAGAATGATCGTGCGTCGTCGTATCTTTATTATTGCCAGGTTGCGATTCGTTCTTCTCCCCGCTGCTGTCTRCGTCTTTTGCTTTGTGTATTCTCAAGTGTTTGGTCAGATGGTCGCTGCGCCCAAAAGCCTTGTTACAGATATTRCACCGATGAGCTTTCTCTTTCGTATGAGTTCGTAGGTGTCTTTGTAGTTCGTCCGAACGAGTGAAGCTTTTTCCGCAATGCATYCCATCGACGCTCTGTGGCAAACGTATTAGAAAACAATAAATAGCCCGCTACATTGACGTTTTTTAAGCAAGAGGAAGGATGCGTGTAGCTTGGTTAACGGCGCTTTGGGGAGGGGAGAAGGGAGGAGAAAGGGGAGGGTGAAACTTAATGAGCCTGCGCTCACTCACACTAACCTCATAATAGAAAATTGTATAAAAGAATTCTAATAGAGAAAATGAATAAAGAGAAAGAATCTCAGGCACCGTTAGATGCTAYTTTTAGAATCACATTTACCATGTTTTTTTGAGAATGCGCAGTATTATGCGTGCAGTAAAACAAACGATTATTTGAATGATCTTAAAAATAGCATCGATGACTCTAAAAATAGCATCAATGATTCTAAAAATAACACATAACACATGGAAGAGTGTTAATGATGGGGCGTGGGGATTCTTTCTCTTAGTTAATTTTCTCTTGATTCTGCACTTCATATCGCTCAGGGTAAGGTTAAAATAGTAGTCCAAAATAGTGACCCCATACTGACCAGTGAAAACCCCCTCCCCTCCCCCTCAATACTAGGTGTTCACGATTACTATTTCTATGCATAAATATGTTATTTATTACACATAAAAACCCACAGTATATTCATTTTCTGAAATTTGACTTTTAGTTTCGAAAATATTAATTAAGTAAAAAATCTACAAATTTGTTTCGGTGTAAATTTGATGGATGTAAAGACTTACCCAACTACAGACAAAGGGTCGTTCCCCTCTGTGCCATCTTAAATGAGCCTTTAGGTGAGAGGTCTTGCCATACACCTAAAAAAAACATCACAATTTTACCACCAGAAAAAAAGGCCTCTTCTGAGTTAGATAAACAGGGTGTATGGGTAAAAATAACTCCATGTGAGTTATCGCATTTTGCCAAAAAAACATTCATTTTTGTCCTTCACTTGTTCTCTGTGGGTCAGGTGCTAAGCCCTACCCCATGGGGGAGGGGGTCAATTTGTCTCCACTAGTGAGAAGATTAACTAKAATATTTGGTCTAATCATGGTGTAGACGATGTCACTATAAAATGATCTTCTAAGACAAAATGTTTTATCACTTTAGTTATTTGTGGTAAATTTAACTATTTATATACTCGTGTTGCTCCAGGTTTTCCCCTCTGAGGGCCACAGGTTTTGTTAGGCACTGGTCGTAAAGTGCTACCCTCTTATTAAGACAAGGACTATATACATATTTATATGAGCCAATCAAACATGGCATGATCACATACAGAAAAATAAAATGATTTTTGTAAACATCAATTAGACTTTTTTTTCTTCTATGTACATACGGGTGTAAAATATTTTAAATTTGAATATTGGAAAGTAATATTTAAATTCATTTTAACACTAGATATTGAATCTGGGATTATCTCCTCTCTGTCTTCTCATGGAAACATTCAAGACGATTTCATTAAAACAATAAAGAGATTCATAATTATATCAGAAATYCAGCAGGAAAACAAAAACAAAAACTAGGAAAAAATCCAAGGTAAATTAATAATAAAAATAAGGAGGAAAATTATGTAGGTAGAACTAGAATTATTTGATGTATTGTTGTCTTCCAGCATATTTTAAATAATTCAAAGCTTAGTTTATATTTGAATGAGGTGTGAACATAGTTAGCACCTACTACTCACCTTTCCACAACCAATATAGTGACAATTATGGTATTTTGGCTGCATTGGACTGGGATTACTATTAACACCTGCAACACAGTTTGGACATGCACACTGGCTCTTGCGCCGTAACATGTCTTTGTTGAATGGAATGCCTACAGTTGCGCATGGACCTGGTTTGAAATGATTGTATAGAAAAAATTAATAATCAATAATATGTGATAATAGAATGGGAATGCATGTCTCTGTACTGTGATATAAACACGCTGGGAGCTGTAGAGCATGAGAGATGCAAGTTTAGGAACGCAAGGCATAGCCAAGTGTTCTCCTTCTTGAGTGCTCTACACCTCCCAGAGTGTTTATGTCACAATACTGAGTCATAAGCAGTCGTTTTATATTGTTTTTAGGAGATATTTTTGAACAATATTTTCCACGAGTCTATCTCTTTCCTTGGATATTAACATAGCAGCCAGCCAACCAATCAGCATGTGCATTATGTCTCTTATAGTACACTCAACAAAATTACTCGACTCTGATTGGTCGAGAAGAGTACAATTATAGCGTTAATTGTACTCTGTAGGAGTACCGAATTAAGTCGCTTTGGAAAAAAAAGCTGTAAAAACTAATAAGAACTAATCTTTTTTATGCATTTCAGTTGCGCGATGGACTGAAAATCGGCCGCCAAATAGACAAAGATGAACGGCATCGCTTCGCATTTTTTACTGAAATTTTGTTGAGTGAACTATAAACAAAAAATCACACAATCTTCTCGTACAATTTGGAATTAATAGACACTCGTAATGTTTTGAAAGTTCTTTAATTGTACTACGCCTAAAGGCTCGTGAAATTACAAGAACTTTCAAAACATTACTCGTGTCTATTAATTTCCAAATTATACTCAAGATCATGCAATTTTCTATACAAATGCTTTCTAAAATTATACATAAATTACATATATTGTATAATATTATTGACCCTTTCTATGAAACCTCAGGGAGAGTCAAATTARAGGACAAAACTTTTTTTTGCTATGGAGGTCGTATAGCTCTATAACTCCCTCCGTGAAAATTAATATGTGAGTTATGTATGCATTAGAATATTGAATGTATTGGTTGTCTGTAAGTAAAAGTGAAAGTGGGCCAGACTGTAATCCCTTATAATCCTTAACTAAAACTTGTACAGGCTTAGTCTTGTTTAAAAGCAAAGCATTTGCCAAAGTCAATGATCACACATACAGAATGTGCAACTGCAACAATCATTGCCAATTACTTGTAAATAAATATTATGTTTAGACTTCAAGCTACTTTTTCTTAGAAAATAATCTGAGCTTCAGACATTTTTTTTTTTTCATGGGAAGAGATGATATTAGCTTGAGAAAAAATTTTTTTATATCTCTAATAATTTACCAAGCACAAAAAAACACCTGATGCTTATAACCAATGATATGAATCCCACAGAATGGTATCTAATGGTATCTATGAGCAGCTAACTTATCAATTAACCTAACTTATCAATTAACTGGTAGAAATTAGTATGAAGTCAGTGAAAACCTTGGTAACCATTAAATGAGAAAAGTGGATAAATTTATTGGAAAACAGCGCTAGCATCGACTTATCAACTGGATAAGGATTTATCTGCCCAATAGCACTATCCAGGCTTTGTACAAACGGACCCAGGCCTAGAAAAGATTGGACATTACCCCCAGAAAAGTGACARTATGTTTAGTATGGAATTTGTACTAAATTTTTTTTTTGTTTCCCTAACAATGAAAAAGGAATTTTATGTTGTCACTTACCAACAAAGCCCATTAGTTGTTTATTATTCTGCTGTTCAGAAATATTATTCACATCTGGGATAAGCTTGGAGACCAGATCCGATAGATTCTGTATTGGCGATGTAGGCATCTGAGGTGACATCACCCTTTGTACTGCATTACCTTGCTGTACAATATGTAATGGTAACATATCTGGTTGATGCTGCATTGTACTCACGTAGGGCTGGGATTGGTTGGTAGCATCGATAGGGTACTGTATAGGATATGTTGTTGGGATTGACTGCAAGGGACAGGGTTTTTTAGAATGAACAAGAGCTGCTTCATTGCCAGAAACGTTCTTGTTAGGAACACTCTTCCTCTTGCGAAAAACATCCTTCTGATTCATCACTGGTTTATTTCCATTACTGGCTGCAAAACTGTTCTGGAATGACATCAACTGTCCATTGAAAAATATATTTTCTGGATTTTGTCTTGGAAGGATAGGAACAAGCTTACTTGCAGCAGTACCCTTCCTTGTACTTTCCTTTCCATATTTCTCCTTAGTGTTTGTCTTATTGTTCAGAGTTTTTGCCTTTTTTACTGCAGCTTCCTGCTTGACAATGCAGTTTTGAGGATTACTTTTAAGCTCGTTGGTAATACCAGGAGCAAAATCATCCTTATTCRATAATTTTGAGCCAAAATCTGTCTGTTCAGTGTTAGAAAATGTTGTTTGATCCACAACACCCAAATGTGACAAAGGAATTAAAGATCCATGATTCAGAGTTGAACATTTTAAGCCTTCAGTTGGATTGCCCAAAGCATTAGTCTGCTCTGATGAACCAGACTTAAGATCGACATAAGAAACATGAGATTTCGGTGGCGAAGAATTGTCATACATTTTGCTTACTTGTTTGTTCTCTGCCTGGTCATGKTGATGTGGGCCAGGAAATTCAGCTTCAACTTTGCATGATATTGTTGAATCTTCAAACKGTTTCTTACAAGTTGTTAACTCATTTTTACCCTGGTTATATCCCTTTAGGACATTCCGAGTGAAAGTATCTTGGCTGTCATTCCTGGTCATTCGGTGAGTACTCGACGTCTCGATAAAGCACTGAGTTACTTCTGGTGGTACAGGCATATCTGTTGTAACACCAGCATTACAAGTCTGCATAATATCAACCCTTACTTTTACAGTAGACACAACATCAGAGTCTTTCCTAGGCCAGACATTTTCTGGCTTCACAGTTAATTCCACTTCATGTCTGTATGGATACTGGTTACCGCAGGTCTTAGAATCCCCATTACTCAAACCAAACTCTCCTTTGAGATTCTTTTCCGAGTTTACACTTGAATAATTATATTTTATACCACCTGGGCAGTGTTTGGAAAATCTGTCAGGGCCATTGAATCTAACACCTTCAAAATTTTGGTACAACTTTGGTGCGTTTTGAGACCGAATACCACCACTATCTCTCTCACTATTCGTAAAGCTATAAGGTATTGGTTTCTGAGGGTACTGTTCCAAACCATTGACGATTTTTCGTCTCGTCTGAGAATGACAAGAATGATTGTCATTCTCTGTTGACGACTCTGAAGATTTCAAGTGAGTTTTATTATTATTATTATTCAATAAAAGACGTTTCTTCGAAGGACTCTCAGTGATCTCAGGAATGTAGTTTAGAAAGTCTTCTTGACATGCTTGTTCTAAGGCGTTTGAAAACTCTCTGGACGATAAAATTGGCAGTGGAGTCGTGTTGAAGCTGTAAACAATCTCACTGCAACCAGAACCAAGTTCAGCTCGGGAATCCAACTGCGTTGAATTGGCGTAGGGACAGTAATTATAATACCTTTTGTTTCTGTCGGATGGTTCGAGAAATTCCAAATCAGGGTCGCTGTCATCACCTTTCTGACCTCGGATCGATCTTAACGACTCCAGAAATGAAAAGTTTTTCGAAGTGAAGCCTTCACTTTGGGTAGAGTTTCTCGAAGAACTCGAAACATCGGCTGTATTGTCGACGAGCATCAGCTGTTGTCTTGTTTCTTCCAACTCCATTATCTTCTCTCTTGTTCCTTGGCCAAATTTAGTGATTTCAATTTGTTTATAAGTTCTAAATGACTCTCAAAATTCTCCAAGATTGACACATAGGTTAGAAGTTTAGCTATCACATGTAAGTGTCTTCTTCAAAATCAAAGTTTTCCGTTGACTTGGTTCGAGTTTTTAGGCTCACATCGCCGCGAAACCACCCAAGCAGTCAAACTTAACCAGCACATTGAAAAACAAGAGTATTTTGTGGGCTTCCAAATCATAATTGTTGATTAATTGTTAGGTATGTCCCTAGGGTGATCAACTGCTCTGTTTAGGTCTTTTACTCGCTAAACAGAGACTAGTTATCACTGGCTTGTCTCTTAACGCATCGTTGAGCAACAAGAATCAAATACATGAATAAAAATCCTATGGAAATCATCCAACTCGGTCACTAATGCGATCAATTTGAAAGTCATTTCTGAACTTGAAGAAAACATTCTCTCTTCTTCAAACCATTCAGTTGAAATTCTGCGACAGAACCACCTCCCCAGCCCCCTTGAACCCGTAGTTTAGCTTCCAGGGACGGGTAGGTAGGTACGTTAATGGATTTTATAGCATTTTTTCACCTTTAAAAATTATATAAATACTTTCAGTGCTCTAGTTTATGTTACGTTAACGAAGTGTAAATAAATCCACCAGTTTGACAAACAAAAAAACTTGTGGTTTGTGTAGTGATTACTAAATCTTGTTATCTCGTGCCCAAAGGGATTATTGGTCCGGATGTACGGGAATGGATTTCAAAAGACGTTTTTGTTTTTTGTCTCTTGCATGGCCGTTCCATTAGTGGAAGACGCAGTTCGCACAAAGTTTGTGGTTTTATAAGGACTTGACTCATAAAAGACCCTTTGAGAGAGAAAGAGAGGTGACGTTATCTTCCGTTGTCACGTGTGAATGCAAAATCTCTTGTTGTCGTCTTCGTCCGTACGAGTCGTTGTTGCTGTTATTGTTGTTTAGAATTAAAAAAATATATTTATAAAGAACTACGACATGGCACATCAAAGCTTGACAGTTCGAAGATTCTCGGAACAAAATCTCACAATCTTAACACGTGGTCACGTGACCTGTGCAATTACTAATTGTTATCAGGACGTTTGCATGATGGCGTCATTTGCTACCACTACCAATTAAGATGCTTCGCGAATTTCCTTTCTTATTTAAATTTGTATTCCCTCATGAGAATAGTAAGACAATTAGTGCTAATTAACTGAACAAAAGAAAGTGTGCAAAGGATTCTGGTCGTTGTAGTTAATAACACCATTGTGTCTTTTGACGTTATCTTTACCAACGAAGTCCAACCTAGATTATACGTACTCACTATTTTTTTTTGGTTTTTAAATAACTTATAGTTTTGATGATTTCAATATCACTAGCAATTTGAATTAACAATTTGTTTTATTATGGCCGCTTGAGTAAACCTGATTACAGATCTGTAATCCTTTTGGATTCTGCGCATTCTTAGTTTTTATATCAAGCGGGTGCCCCAGGCCGTAGGAAGAACGTGACTCCATAGGTAACCAACTAAACCTTAATTTCCTGAATCCTTGCCTGAATCAGAATCAAGCAGAGAGGCTATAGGACGTTATCACCGCAGAAATGGCTCCAGTTTAAAGCACTAAGCGGTCGACCAATATCTTCGTTCCTCCATATTTTTCTAGATTTATATTTAACAAAAATAAACAGTGACGACTTTGAGCCGAATCACATCAGATTCTTAGTGTATTTTAATTTTTCTGTTTCCATAGTTGTTTGGGGGCTTTTCTACATATTCCCTCCGGAGCCAAAAGGAGCGAAAACAATATTGATCTAATGATAACGGTTTACATAAAAACCCCAAGGACTATATTGGTACTCTTGTGCGCTGTTGTTGTTTGTGCGTACGGCGAGCGTACTACCGGTGAGAAATATAATCGAATCCCGGTGGGGGGGGGGGGGTACTCCCATATATGGACTATACGGGGATGATCCGCTGAACAGGGTATGGTTTTTCGAGCTTCTTGTCATAAACAGGGTATGCAATTTCACTCAAGTTCCAAATTTTTTCCTGAGTTTCCTGTCATATTCAGGGTTTCTACTTTCGAATTGACCGAAACTGGTTACTATGGTYTTCAAAAAGCGATACGTGAGCTGGCATGATAATTGAAACAGGAACTCAGTGCAATAAATTATACCTTTTGTCATAAACAGGGTCTACGAATTTGAGTTTTTTTGTCATAAACAGGGTGACCCCTTTCAGAATCCCAGCGGAACACCCCTACCCAAATCCTAGCGGAGTACCCCCCCGGGAATCGAACAAAGAAGAAGAATGAAATACCGAAAAAGTAGACACATTATAAAAATATGCAATGCAAAGAAACGTCTTAGAAACAAAACTGGTTAAAACCAGGTAATCTGGTAACCGATATAGCGCTTAATTAACATGGATTGAAGTGCAATTAAGAAGCAAAATAAGTCACCCAGGCAATGAAATGTGTTACTGAAGATGAAATGCCTCAAACTCTCCAGGAATCAGCTCTGCGTTAACTACTTACATGAGCAAATTAATAATAACATATACGACTGCTGAATATCCAGATTTAATACTTCTGAACGTAAGATCCGACTTCACGCATAATGCAAAATTTAGAAGGAAAAACATTAAGTGTACAGAGCAAAAACTCAAACCAAGATTGGCGCGCAATACCCCAAAATAAAAGCTGTAATTTAGAAGTTCCTATGAAAACCTGTTTCTATGAGAATAAATGTTTTTTTGTTTTTTTTGTTTTTTTGTTTTTGTTTTTGTTTTGTTTTGTTTTGTTT
>NW_022258626.1:8439-32237 GCF_009602425.1 Actinia tenebrosa | reverse complement strand
TTTTTTTTTTTTTGTTATTCAAGAAATTAAAGTTCAAAAAAGTGTGTTATCAGATTATCGCGGAACCAGCGGAACAATACCAGACAAGTTAATACGTTTTAATCTAAAACACACGTCTAAGAGATCAGTAATCCGAGCGCGAGGTGCTAATGGTACGGATCTGTTGCCTGGGAAACAGGATTCCTTGGTTTTGGAATAGAATATGAATATGAGTGGCAAAATACGGCTGCCGTCTTGAGACAGATGTTCACAGCCTGATCCACCGCTTCTGGTTTGAACTGTGCGATGATAACTGGATGATGTTTGAGATGATGATCATTCATGAACTCGGCTTGGTGTTAAATCTGGATCAAGACAAATCATCCCAATATGCCTTAAAAACTAAATATCATTAATCATCATTATCATCTGTTCATCATCATCATATCCATCATTCTGGTCTGCATCATGCATAAAGCGACTAAAGTATCACCCCTCCCTTCCCCCACCCCACCCCAGATGGTAATCTAATGTATAGTAGACACCCACACCCCCTCCTTGTCAGGTGCCTAGTACTCCAATAGCTTCATGATGCCTATTAGACCAGTACACGTACGACTGGAGGGACGCAAGGTACTTCAAAGATTAGGAAGCCGTGAAATGACACGGCACGGTCACGGCACGAAATTTAGAAGATCCATTGAACCAATCACAGTGCTCGAGACAACTGTTTAGTCAATGATAATACTTGCGGTACACCACACACGGCACAGGTTCAGTTACGTAATTTTTTTCAGCATGCCTTACTGGATTTGGTCGCCAACTTTTCTCACCTCTGACATCTTGTCTTTGTGTCAACCATTTCCTGTACCGAATCTATATGCTCTCTTGACAGGACTTACAGACACCTGCTACTCACGTAGATCACGTGCGCAAACGCAAATTAAGCCCAACCCCTTCGCGCGCGTGTAGTATTTTTCATCCCCGCTCCGTCTCCCCCTCGCCTCAGGTCTCCTAAAGAAGTAAATCCTTAAGGGCTATGCTTCGCGCGCTTCCCTTGCTTTGTGACATGTTCCCGGCCGTGACTTTTTAACATGGAGGCGGGGATTGGGAGAAGAGGTGGCAGAAAATGTTTGGTAACAGACCATTCCGCCAACGCTTCTTCGTGCCAGAAGGCGCATGTTAGGGTTGCAATCATTACGAGTTTTTGAAAGACTGTTATGGACGCTTAGATTAGCTTACATGAAGTCTCAATTAAGAGAATTCTGAAAGAAGGGGCTGATCGCGCGCGCTTTAGACTCTCTCTTGCTTTCTTTTTACGATGGTGAACAAAACTGACGAGAAATGGTATCAGTCCAGATCCAATCGCGAATTTCAAAAGCTATACTCTAAAAATACAACTCTACGTGCGCAGTACAAGTGGTGATGCTTTCAAAGCTTTTCATTCTTGAGTTAAACCAACAAAGCACGGAAAAAACCTGCTATTGCTTTAATTAAGTGGAGAAAAGGGCTCGTAAAGAGGCGAAAATGGATAAAGATCTTAAAGCAATTAGTCTAAACGAAAAGGATGATCGAAAATGTATTTATAACTGATTGATAGACGCACGGGTCAGCACAAGTTACTCCAGTCGTAAAACATAAGTATCAGTGGAACACTAGACGCTAATAATCAACAGAAAAAACGAAATTCATCCCAAATGATGAGGGATTCCGGCTATTTCATGATTCATCCTTTCATTTTACTAAGCCTTCATTTCCCAATTAAGTTTTTATTGATGACGAGTGGATATTTTGTTATCCACCTATTTCTAGTTATATTTTGCTATGTTCTCAGTAAAATTAGAATTCGAAGTATTTACTTAAAAATACAACATCTGCGCTAGTTTTAGTGCAAATGTTCTGTCCTAGTTGGACGTGACGTGTCCTAGCAACGCGTTCTTTCAGTCTCAACCCACTTCCATTCTCCCTCGGGCGAGACAGGGGATTCTAGAATGACGTCAAGGACCTAGTTAATGCTCTAGACAACGTTTATTTGTCTTGTGTTAAAAAAACACTGGTAAACTGACAAATGACATGATAAATAAAAGAATAATTATGTGGTTTTCTAGATATTCAGTTATCACGATAGCTGTTACTGGAGAAGGTATTAGGGTTTACTGGGGTCACCACTTTGAAATCATTTATAGCTAAAATGATCCGGCTAAGTGAATCCATAAAAACTCTTTGCTGCTCTTCGCTGCTTATAGCCCACTTAGCGTATTTTCCTTGATGCTATTGACACCTGAATAGGCAATAATTACTTGGGTCTACATCAAAGTGATCGAAATGACATTGGTGGCCTAGCAACGGCTATAAACAGTAACAAACACTAAGGTCAAAGGCGGGCTGTGCAGGAAACAGTGGAACACATGACACTAAATCCCTCGGTCGCCGAGTCCTGAACACCAAGACTTCGAGTCCTCCTAAGCGAATTAAACGTATAATCAAAGCGATCATCTACGAGTATTCTCTAACGGTCATAGCGTAGTTAAATACCATGGGATGCACTGCAAGCAGTCAGTCCAGGACGATAGCACAGTCTCCGCCAGTACAAACCGCAAACGCTGTCAATTCTTCACCGAAGAACGATCCAGCTCCTGCTGATGTCAACCCTAAACAAGACAATCAAGTCCAACCATTAACGGCCAGTAGTCCTCCTGAGGAGCCGGCCAAACCAGGTAATATACTCCACATATACCTCATTTTTGAAATTGCTATGTAACTAATTATCACCAGTTACGAAGCTGTTTGTGAATGAAGTTTGAGAGTTCCCTGAGGGCTTCTCTACGATGCTTCTCAGTAATTAACGTATCAACTTTCGTCGTTATTGTTCCCCAGTTCGCGGGTGATTCAGTACTACTTAGATTACGATTTAGATGAATAGTACAAAAAAACAAACAGTCAACTATAAGCTTCAATATCTTGTTCTTTTGCTTCTATAAGGCGGTAGAGTTAACGCGCTCCGTGTTGCCAAAGTACATTTTTTGGACATATTTATAGCTAGCAGCTTTATCTTCGAAGCCGGTATTCGATTTCTTTCCAAGATGACAAAATTGGATTTTCATCCCAACTGTGTCGATGAAGATTACTCAAGGGTAATCTGGGTAGGCGCGAGTCGTATAATTACGAATTAAAATCTCGCTTTTTAATTTGCTGATAAATTCTAAATTGATGGTTTTTTTGTCTTGTCAGATCTCAATTCCCAAGCGTCTTTTTAATATCCAAAATTTGTCCGACGAACGCTATGACACCGTTTTACTTTTTTTTGTTTACAGCTCGTAAAATGTTACTAATAAAACAATACATGCTTCGATTCAGCAGTCAAAATAACTCAAACTTAAATATAAGTCAAAATACAAGCACTATTGAATGAATTGTGCTAAAAAAATTGCAAATAAAAAACTGATAAACGAAGCGATACCAGTTCTGATGCGCGCGAGACAGAAACTAAAGGTAAAAAATATATCATTCATGAATATAAATCAAGAATATAAACGAAAAAGCTGTCTTCAATCCTTTTCTTAAATCAATAGAACATTTTAAATTTATTCTAGTTTCATTGCAATTTGATATTTGTCCAAATAAAAGTCCTTGTACTTAGGTCTCAGGGTAGTTGCTAAGAGATCGATGCGATCTAACTTTAACAGATATTTTTTGGAAGGTCTTTTTAAAAAATTCAATGAAATTTTTTGTAAAAATTTCCAGGTTTGAATAAGTATATCGCGAAATTTTTGCATTTTGCTAATATATTTTTTAGTACGTTACATTGCCAGAGCTTTGACATTTCCCGAGAATTGTTAACATACCAAAGAGCCAATAAAGTTTGTTTATTAGTTTAAATAATAAAGAAAGATCTTTGGAGCAGGTTTGAACTTTGGCTAAATTCACCGAAAAAAATGTCTACTTTTTGTCTTTTTATCTACTTGTCCGGTTTTTTTTTTTTTTGTTTGTTTGTTTGTTTCTCTGCCGCCTTTTTTTGTTTTTTTGTTTTGTTGGTTTTTTGTTGTTGTTTTTTTGTTGTTGTTTTTTTTTTGTTTGTTTTTTGTTTTTGTTTTTTTGTTTGTTTTTGTTTCGTTTTGTTTTTTGGGACTGTGTTTTTGTTCCGTCTTGGTGATTAATTCTTTCGTTTATGTGCAGTTATTATTTTATTATTTGTTTCTTTTAATTTTTCTTAGTTTACATCTTGCTAGTTTGCGATAAATTCCAGAAGAAGAAGAATAAAATATAGAACATTTTGAATCATTACTTTGGTAAACGTTTTCGTTGAAACTAATCACGAGAAAAACAAGACCAAAAAGAACACTGAAATAATGGCGAAAGAAAACTTGGAAGGCGAAACGGAAAACAAATCGGAACAATTGAACGAGAGAATGAATCAGAGATAGTGAATAGGAGTCGGCTAATGAACGAAAATGTTAATCTTGACAAGTTTATGTAAACAAGTGAGTACCGTGAAAGTCTCACTTCATATCAGGAATCAGGCAGAGAGAAAATAAAATGCAGCTGATATGAAAAAGTGACGCAGAAATAACACCTCTGCTTTGCAAATTTTCTTGCTTCTTATTCGCTAACATTTTTTTTAGATCAGCTGGATGCTTTTTGAATAAATGAACGAGGAAAACATGATCATAAATGAGTGAATGAATATTAACAAATACAGTATAAATAAAAGAGGAATAAAATTGACTCGTTATTCGACTAACTGACCAAGAGAATAAAACTGGCAGAAGAAAATAAGTAAAAACTTCGATAAATGAATGAACCTTCATGATTAAAAAACGGATAGATAAAAAATCAATTATGACAAATAGACGAAAAAAACTAAATTATTAACGATGATAACCACCTAAAAATAATCAGTCTAGCAATACACTGTTTCCAAAGTAATCGACATTTTTTACAAAAACTAATTGAGAAGTTGGTCTAAATTTGAAAACCGCACTTCAAACAAGTATAACGAAATTTTCTTTTAAAATCGCTTAAGTCAACTTCTTTGTCTTCTATTTCGATTCTGTCACTGCGAGAATGAAAACCAACACACTGTCGAACATAAAGAAGAAAGACGGCTTTCAATTTTGACCTTTTTTTCTTCTACTTCCTCTAAAATTTCCATTGTTTATCAGCCTTCAATTGCTGATCGTTTGTTGTTTTTTTTTGGCAAAAAAACCCCTGAAAAACAAGCTGGAGGGTTTTCATATCGGTGAGTCGTTCTCATAGTAAGTGTCATAGTAAGTTAAATAGACGTCACATTTTAGGTCATCTTTGGCACATAAGTACAGTTTTGTTTGTTTTTTAGAGTCATATTTTTGGTTGGCCGAAAAACACTTAGGAAAAGTCCACAAAAGTAACAAATGAAAGCGAGAGAATTAATCTTTGTACTGTTTACGTACAGGACCATGACGATGAGAAAAATTAAAAATTCACTTCGCACTCGGTTCTATTTTTTTTCTTTTTTCCATTTCTGGCTTCTTTTTGGGGGGTTTTATTTTCATATCGCGACAGAATATTTCACCTTCTGATTGAACAAAAACAACTGCTGTTTCAGTCACTTGTTCGCGAGCAATTATTTTTCTTCAATTTTTAATGAAACACTCCTATGAAATCAATAACTAATCACCGCCGGGGAATTTACTTTCAGATAAGTAGGTATTATTTATGGAATGATAGCCTAACGAAGCAATCCCAGTTCATTAGCTCAGTGTTCAAGTTCCAATTTCGAAAAGTGGTGGCTGGTCGTACTCCGCCATTACCTACGAAAGCCATTTTAGTGTCACTTTATTTGCCGATACCCGTTGCAATTTTTCTCTCTTTCAAACTAATTTTCATTTCAGTTTGTTCTTGTCAAGTTTATTCGCACACTTTCAAAATTTTGCAGAAAGGAGTTTTTTACTAGTAATTTCCTGCAACTTTTTTGTCGTCCCAGGACGGTGCATCCACTGGTAATTGCGAACTGCTGAAGATATACACTGTAATTTCCTCTTGAACTGGCAAAGCAATCAAAAATCTAAAATTTCGTTGCGAGCGCGAGAGGGAAAAAATTCGTTTATCTTCAACTTTGAGTTTTGTAGTTTTTGAGGGGACTGAACTTTTTAAAAATTTTAATTCATTTTACAGCAGAGCAGCCTTCTACTAGTGTCGATGCAGTAGACGGAGGAACAAAGGATACAGAACCAGAATCAAGAGAAGAACCATTGGGTGAGGAATCGAAAGACGTTCACCAGGAACCAATCAAAGAGGAACCTGCCAAAGAGGAAGAAAAACCAGAAGAAACTCCAGCAACTGTGGAAAATGCCGAAGGAACTCAAACTGAGGTATCAGAACCTCCAAAAGAAGAAGAAAAACCTGTAGAGGAAACTAAGCAGCCAGAAGTGGAAACCGCTGGAGTTGATACTCCAAAACCGGCGGAAGAAACTGCGCCAAATAAGGAAGAAAATGAAGTAGAAAATGAAAAAACAGAAACCACAGACAAAGCAGAGGAAGCAGAGGTGAAACAAGAGGAAGGCAAACCAGAAGAGGTTAAAAATGAAGAGGAAAAGCCACAAGAGGAAAAACCAGAAGCATTGAGCGAAGAGAAGCAAGATGATGAAGCTGCCGAAAAAACGAATGAGGAAGAAAAACCTTCAGAAGGAACTGAAGAAGTAAAACCAGAAAATGAAACGACAGAAAGCTAAGAGCAGAGAACGGATTTTTCTGTAGATATGAAATGATTTTGACTAAATCATCTATTTCTACGCGCGCAACTTTATAGTCAAGTTTCGCATTCGATGCATACTGCTGTTTTTGAAGACCACAGACTCATTTGTACAGGTTTAGCGCGCAACCTTGAGCGCTTTTTCTCCTTGGTCGGTTAATAGTACTATCTTTGAACAAATACCGGCAATAGTATAGCGATAGACGCCTTTTTTGGGATGATACACTACACACTTTGTGCTCCATATATCGCATCTAGAAAACACTATGTTTCCAACCTTCAAAGATCACGTGTGTTCAGTTCTCAATTTGTCGATACAGAATCAAGCTCGATTCACGATTCACTTAAAATTCTTTGTAGCTAGATCTGAACTCGATTTAATATTTCTTTGAATATAATTTAGTATTACTTTTACACAAGAAGAAAGAGGTGATAGAAAGAGTGTCGAGGGGACTAAATATCACTAAAAAGGCCTATCTTTAGTAAAATTTGATATTATTTTCTACGAACAGATATATCCCTTGTAAATTTTTAAAACGTGCACCAGAAAAACAACTAACACAGTTGTTGGTAGAAAAGGATGAAAGGATAAGAAGAGAGAATAGTGGGGAAATACTATCCGAAAGCCAACTTTTCTTTTATACAGTGTTTTCATTTTCTAGAAGCCACTTCAGTGTTCTAAATACCAACGAGAAGCCAATGAAGTGCTTCATTGAGACTCGGCCACTGAACATTAATAATCTTTTATCAGTTATTTTAAATTGGTAAACAGAAAATTAATTATCATAGGTGGAAAGAGCAGGTTAAAATCAGTAAAACGATGAAATTTAAAGTAAGTTGAAAACTCGTAAAGATATGAAATTTTAAAAATCGGAATTTCGTGCGAAAGCATTCGTTGTTAGGCAAAAGATATTTTCATACGAAACTCACACTTTTCAAAAATCATATCTTTGCGACGTTTTTCCTTCAAACTTTTCATTTTTTCTAATCTTAACATATTCTTTCCAGCTATGCTAATCATTTTTCTGTTTTACCAAGTGAAAAATAACTGATAAAAGATCGTTGTTAGTTTTATATTTTACTTTAAGCTTCGAATGAGAAGCCATTTCAGAGTTTCAGCTATGCTGATCTAATGTTCATGTATGTCATTGGAAATAAGCAAATGTTAAGTTTATCAATCTTATTAGAAAGAACTAATCTGAATTATCTATAATTTTATATATTTGTCAATGTACAGAAAAAAAATTAAGAAATGTTGATTATCAATGAATTTAAATCTAAAATTATCCAATATGAAAAAACCTAATGAATTCTTGAAATATAATTGCTAATAAAGTTCAAAAACAGATGACATTGTGTTTGCTCTACTCACGTGATGCATTTTTTCTAATATTTATGCATGGCAGCATCAGCCTCGTGTCCATGCAGCTATGCAAAAAAATATTAAAACAGGCTCATTCTCTACTTTCACATCCCCATAATACTTTGCGTCTTTGTGGGGTAACCAGAGGGTAAAAACACGCTTATTTTGCTGAAGGCTGATCAGACAATGTTGACAATACCTCGTTTGGTATCCAAAAATAAAATGAAGTAAAAAACGGAAAAAGATAGAAGCTTGAAGACGTTTAAGGTAAATTTTAAACATTTTTTCATAAGTCAATACATTTTCTGTAAGACCAAAACTCTTGATGATCTGTACACGCAAAAATAACTTGGAATAAACTGATAATCAGTATTGTACAGATAAAAGCAGGTATAGTATAAATTCAATTAAGAAACCTTTTAATTTGGGACAGGTTTTTGATTGGTTACCCCCCAAAGATGCAAGGCATTATGGGGATGTAGAGAATTGCAACATCAATTCCTGGATTTTACCCAGCTGATAGAAGTCTTTGAATTTCATCATCTGCTCCAAATGGTGGTCAAACACTGACCATCGTGCTACAGCCAAAAAAAAATATTGACAACTTGTGTTTAAGCTGATGGGGTTTCCACACGAAAAAAGGAAGCGGTGTCAAGTGAAACCCAGCAATCAGGTTCATGGTAATAATTGATGCCGTAAAGGTTCAATTCTAATAGAACTTTGTTGATAATTAATGAGCTGCATGAAAGTGAGGCTAAGGATGATATGCCTAAATATTCAGAAATGTTCATCCATCTATTTTCTCTCTTCTCTCCTTTTATTCAGGATTTAGAAAAAATATTGTTTTCAATCTAATATCATATCTGTTTATATTCTATGCCCTTACAAGGGTACAGGACACTAATGCACAACAGTGTCATAATCTACTTAACTTCTTTTCTCTTGGTGGTACATATTCTTGAACCTACACAATATCAATGACAGAAAAAAAATGCACTGGCATCAGAAAAACTCTTTGTTAATTCGCCATCGTTTTTGTTTATTTGTTTTACATTTTTTTTGCTTGTTTTCATCTTTTCTCTATCTCTTTTCTCTCTCTCTCTCTCTCTAATTGGCTGTTTTTCTCTCTTTAGTGTTGTTTTTCTGAAAATCATATTTGGATCTCTGTAATAATTTTTCTGGGCATTATTGTACACACACATTCCTCTCCTTGCATTTTCCTTGGTTGGAGCAGTGGCATAGTAAATTCCCATCTCCCCCTCCCCCGTCTATTTTATGACCAAGACCTCACTACACCCCTGGCTAATTGAAGATATCAACTATATATAATTTCTCTAAAACTAATCACCGGTCTGTGATAATGAATCAATGAAAGTAACGAATTATGAGTTCTTGATTATGGATCCTGAAATATGCTAAGCAAAAAGGTAGATAACGACTAGTTTTGGAACTAGCTTGGACTGCGTCGGTGTTTTTTAGTTGAAACAAATGTGTTGTAGTAGATAATTTTATCACCGTAGGTACAAAAGATAATAGACTGACGTTTCGGACGTTAGTCTTTCGTCGGAGTCAAGTTTACGAATTGGACATCTGGCTTCTTTTGAAAACCGTTTAGCTTATGAAGTGATCATATGTTTCCTACAATTTCAATTAATCTCTGAGTCACTATCCTTTCTATTACAAAGTATGTCAAAAAACCATAGTAGTAATTCAAGTAATCTTAGTTCCACACAACAGTTTTGAAGGACAGTTTTGAAGATTTGATGAGTTGACGATACATATCATGGGAACTAAGTGCACACACTAGTAAAATGATAATACATTAGAATTCCACCCCAAAATCAGAGCCAGTAAGGCATCAGTATGACAATGGTGGGATGGGTGTCGTAGGCTAATGGTATGCTGTTAGGCAACACCCTACCAACAATGATCTGGTGTTAAATAAATTATTATCTAGTATTTAGGCTGGCAATAAAGCTTAATGTTAAAAGTCTATTGCCTCATAAAATAAAATAAACAAATTGATGTAAAGAATAGGATCAAATCTTTATTTGAGTCTTATTTGTGTTATAGTTTAAGGTAAAATACTGCTACAAATGTATCAAAAAACCCAGGAGAATGGATCTCTTATTCATCCTTTACCTCTCCAACTATGGCAATGGCCTCGATTTCTACTTTTCCTCCCTAGAAAAACAAGAAAACAGAAATGTTATGATATTTAGAAACTACCACATGTGTGATGGCTAGATTGTGTATAAAACCCTGGCTAAACAAGGAAGCATGTTTCCAAAAATATGTTTACTGTGTCCCTGTTCCCAGTACGTTTCCCAGTTTAGCCATGCTCAAAGCTATGTGTAACAAATATTGCTTCCAAGAAACCAAATGTTTCTGCAGTATGGCAGAAACATTTCATGTTCCTGTGCCACAATGGAAACAATGTTATACTTGTTTTCCAATGTTTCCTGACAGATTAGCCACCTTTGGAAACAAATAAAATATATTTCTGTATATATGTTTCTTTATGTTTCTGTATTTATGGGCTTAAGATATATCATATATTGGAGCAGGGGGTAGAATGTCTAGTAGGGTTGCTAGTGCCTCAACCTATGGATATCTTGTATAACCCTGTGTATCTGAGCAAGGATGAATAACTCACAGTAATTGGTTAGAATGGGTATAAGAGTTAAGATAGCATGGCACTAGAATGCAGGGCTAGGAGGGCAGGTGCAATCACATGGACATTGATTTCGTGTATCTAACTGTGTTTATTTTTGCGAGGATGAATGACTCACAGTTGGTTAGTGTGGTTATAAGAGTTAAGATAGCATGGCACTAGAATGCAGAATTAGGGGCGCAGGTGCAATCACATGGAAGTTTGTTACTGACTCACAGTTGATTATTCACCATTTTGAATAACAGTTTTAGGTAAGATATAATAAGTATCAAAAGGAAGTGTTACATCAAAATTTCTCCTTCTCAGCCCCAACACGCACCTTTGGCAGATTTGCAACTTGGTAGGCAGCTCTTGCTGGTTGCTTCTCAGTGAAAACTAAAAGCACAGAACATGGGAGTTAGCAGGTTTCTCTGCAAACGGCCTATTTAGAAGTTAGGTTTCTCACCTATTTTGGCATCTAATCTAAGCAATAAATAAAGCAAATTTGAAAAACTTTGATCAAAATATACTCACAAGTTTTATACACTTCATTGACAGCTTGAAAGTCGTTGATGTTACCCAGCAATACAGTAGTTTTAACAACTGAAAAAAGACGAAGCATTAGTTCCAAGTAAGCCAAAAACTATTTCTCCTTAAGGGTGGGGTGACAGCAAAAATTGTTACACAAGTTTTATTTTTATTAACCATACCTTTATTAAAAGCAGAGCCACCAGCTTCAAGAATGTGCCCCATGTTCGTTAGAGCCTACACATAAAAAATCATCATCACTTTCACTATTTCACAATACTCTCCTCAGACCCTCCTCACCCTTTTTATAAGGACTCTCTTGGTAAACTGAATCTTTGAAATTTTTTTTAAATGGTATACTCATTCAATTCTGGTTATCGAGGACTATCGTAGTACCATACCTGTTTTGCTTGGCTAGCAGCATCATCAGACACCAGCTCCATAGTCTATAATGAGTAAAAATGAAATACAATACTAAGCATTATTTATTATTAGTGAAGTTTTCGTATGACTGTGAAAAGCTCAGTGCCGTAAGCATGATGTGCTGTGACCATGATACTTTCTAGAATTTTAATTGGCTGATTTTTTTCACCCGCAATATGATTGGTCTAAAAGTGCCGTGATCTTGATGTGACCGTGTCCGAGCCGTGTTTATGCCATGTTCCGGGTATTTGATTGGATGGAGAGTAAATTCTCGAGCAATGTGATTTGTCTGTCGTATCCCTGGCTGTGTCACAACCGTGTTCGTGCTGTGAACTTTTCACAGTCATACGAAAACTGCACTATTATTATATTATCATTATAAGAACTATTATCAAAATTAATGTCCTCAGACAATAGTGAACCCTTTGCAGCAGTTTTTCCCAGTGGAATTGAAATCTTATCCCACAAACAACTACACAGTATCTGTTTTAAAAAGGATAGTAAATCTGGTCTATTGAAACAATTTATAATCAATTTTTTACGATCAGAGTTTCAAATTCTGAGATATTCTAGATAATTTATTAAGCTTGTGGGACATAGCAACGGTAACTAATTTTTTTCTCCCAGTCGTCCCTATGGCTTACTCAATCTTGAGAGGCAGATAAACATTTTTTCCACTCTCTTTAAAATTTTGTTACCTTTGGGTCCATTCCAAGCTGACCTGAGATGTACATCGTCTTGTCTGCGATGACAGCTTGGCTGTAAGACAATGATTTCAATGACAGATGTCAACCAATTTGCTTCATAATTAAAATATTTTGGGGAATAGCATAGGGTTAAGACTGCCACCTAGTTGCCTCGGCATGGTGGTTCAAAAGATCATGTAAAATTGCAGAACCATCTCATTTAGAGACATTACACAGAGGACCACAAGTTTACCCCCCCCTCCCCACCCCACACACACACACCTTCCAGCAATAAATCCAAGCATCATGATTGGATGGTCAAGGCTTGCTTTCTTTTTGATTGATGCAAAAGGAAAGTTACTTGAGAGTCTCAGTTTGTTAAAGAAATCTACACTCATCCAAACAAACGTGACTATTGTACAAAGACTTGTGCATGAAGCTAGCCTAGGGTGTAAAAAGCATTACAACAAAAAAACGAAAATCCTTATAAAAGAGGACCCATCGTCGATATTGAAGTAAAAAAAAATGCGTTCTGTCCACGGAGTAAGAGCAAAGCAAGCAGACGAGACTCATGCTTGACTGCACTCTCCTCACGGCGCCAAGTCATAAAGTGCTCGAGTTTATAGCTCTCTTTTTTATATGTTCTACCTTCTACGCACCCCATTAGTTACTAACATACAGCAGAACGGCTTAAATCGAAACTCCATATACCTGTAGACTCCAGGAAGCGGACGGATACCTTTTGGAGTATCGACAATTTTACGTACGGTAGCCATCTTTGGTGCAACGTTTGAACAAGAAGCAAAACGTGTCACCCTTGTAAGCTTACACTTCGTGACCTTATCTGCGTTACTTGTTCCGAAGACCATGTATTTCGTTTTCTTTATGAACATTTCCACTACCAAGAGCCTTACTTCTAAATTTAGCTTTCTAAAAATTCATATTTTTAACCTGTTTTGAACGTTATAAACTAAATTTGATATTCATCCAACTTTCATCCCACAAAAACCAAATATTTCATAAGCTAAGAGCAGTTTAAAGTTGACGTTCAATATTCTTAGTATTCCAGCTAATATTGTAAGAACTCTATGGATTGTTCTAAGGTTTAAGGTTTCGAATAAATACCTGTAAGCTCCAATAGCTCCAGGAGCTTTAGAAGTGCTGACAAGTTTTCTTATTGTGGCAGCCATTGCTAATTTTGGAAAAAGACGCATTGGTAAAATTTGGTAACCCAAAATCACGTGGAAAGTTGATAATATTATGTGACTGTTGTTGTGTGACGTTTAGTCACGCTTTGTAAAAGGCTTTGTGCAAGAACAAATTTCTTCCAAGTTAGAATAAGATTGGAATTTTCTGGCCTTTTTATATGGTTGGGAATTAAAGATTCTTTGCGTGACAGATTTTCGTCTGTGCGGTCAAAAGCTTTGCATGAATGATCTATCACTGTCTCACCCCAGACTGCCTCAGCATTACTTTTGATAAGGGATTGGGAAAGGTTCAACATTTTTTTGAAGAAGTAGAATTTAGAAGACAAGAAAAAGTAGAAACGAAAAAAGTAAATAGAAGAGAAGAGAGAAGAGAGAAGGAAAGGAAAGGAAAAGGGAAGAGAAGAGAAAAAATAAAGAAAAATTTCCCCCTCATGAAAAGAAGATTAAAGAGTAGCGAAGAAAAATAAAGAAAAAAAGATGAAACAGTAATAATAATGACAAAGAATTCTGTGACAGATAAATTTTAAGAGAAACTAATTCCTAGCCAGAAATCTCAGAAAACTTTATTTATAATTAGTGAAAATTGATATTTTGGAGATCATTCATCAATGAGTCATTCATATTCATGAATAGATTAGATAAAAGAAATATTAATTTAAAAAAAGCCTATCATATACAAAAATCTCTTGAATTTAAAATATACGATGAGGTTGAAGTATCAAGTGTGCCTCTCGACTTAAATCAACCCTTACCACAGGCAGACCAACATGAAAAGTTTGATAAGCTAAAAAATACTTTCTTTTCGAAATTCAAAGTTTAAAAATAATTGTTAGACCAAAATCTAAAAGAATTTTGTTCTCATAATAAACTTGAGAAAAAAGAAATCTCATTTAAAATAGTTTTTTCCCCTATTGGCTGTATCCTCGTGGGTACTCCAGTCAGGGGTAAAAATTTATCTAGAGGAGGGGATGGCTAGTAAAGATTTAACCTGGTTCCTGATTGGTTGAAAAGAATACGGTGGTGTTTTCGAAAATTGTATGCAGTTCATATTTCGCAGCGAGTGAATCTGATGATGAACGAGATCTAAAACAATACTACCATGGTTAAGAAAGTAAAATACACTCAGCTGAAAGCTAAGGAGAACTGGCTACTGCATACGACATCACATCGCAAAAAACTCAAGGGCAAAAGTCGAGTTTCTTGTCCTAAAAGTTTATCTCGTGATACAACTGCAGTCTCTCGTCTTCGCGTTGAACCATCTAAGAAAAGAAATTTTTTAAGCTTTTTTCTTGACATCGGATTAATCTCACGCCTTGGAAACGATACTATAGAACAAAAAGAAGTATATGATTTAAGTCAAGCACGAAAATGGAGGATTTTTCGATTGAATTTAGTGAACATTCCTGGAGTGAAAATGGCGTCTAATGCTGTGAGGAATGGAGCTCATTGTGTACGGTATTGTGTTGAAAAAACATGCAATAGCATTGATGTT
Source organism: Actinia tenebrosa (assembly GCF_009602425.1). The sequence goes on along the minus strand of NW_022258626.1, from coordinate 17,175 downwards.
TTTAGAGATTCACTCAATGAAGGAGTAAAAAACAGCTTCCGAGGCATCGAATTTTGCAAAGAGGTTTGTTTGTAAACATATCGTTTAATTGATGAAATTTATAATATTTATTTATCGTTGGCCATAGAACGCCCAGGGCCAAAGGCCACAACGACCGTTTGGCAAAATTATTTAAGTTGCTTAAAGGGCCTTGCTTAAATGAGTTTGGAATCTCAGTAACTAAGACAAAAAAATTCAAATATCTGGTTCCCAAGCGTTTGTCATAAATTCATAACGTTATAAGGGAACAGACATAGAAAAAATATCCAACCCCCCCCCCCCCCCAACAAACACAGGAGGTTGGATTCCCAAGGGGTGGGGAGGGCAAGGCCTACTTAAGATGCCATTTGTTATATAATCCATATGGCTGCAGTGAAGGCAGAAGAATTATTTGTCCTTTTCTTTGTATGGGAGGGGATATGGGTATGATATGTATATATGATCACCCATTGGCTTGACGGTCACAAGCTATTGGCTGCGCAAACCATAGCTGCTTCATTCGCAAGGTAACATAGTGGCAGGGGCAGTTTCAGTGCTGATGGGGTGGGTGCCTAGTCACCCTCAATATTGCACATATAAAAAAATATATTTTTAACTGAAAACATTTATTCCAATAAACATTCATTTAGTTTAGCCTTTCAGTCTTAATTCAAGGGTTTTTCAACAGATTCCATTGATTTCAATCAAATTGTTAATTTGTTTATAGAAATTGAAGCAGACCACTGCATTTATGTTCCCTTGTCAAACATTCAAGAGAAAGTTCGATGAGCTGAATGATAGAATCAGCGACCTTGAGATGGAAATCAAGAAAATAAAGACCCTATCAAATTCCCAGGTTTGTTACACAATAATTTAATATGTATTTGGGCTAAACAAATCTTGTAAGCAATTCAGTAATTCTATCTCGTTTAGATCATAATTATTAAATTAACTATTAATTAATTTTGAAATTTCGTCTAAATTTATTATTTTTTCTTTATTATAGGTTCAATGTCAAAATTGCCAAAGTGGTGAAGGAACTTGCAAAACATTGGTGCCAAATACAACACACATTCCCCTTCCACCAGCACCACCACTGCCACCACCTCCTCCCCCACCACCAACTTTTGTTCTTCCACTGAATAAGAATCAAGTAAGTCATAAACCCTCCTCTCAACAAGATTGTGAAGTATGTAACACCCAATAAATGTTTAGTCCTCCCTACTTGCCATCATACCTCAGCTTGTCATTCATCATTGCTTCAAGTGTTGATGGAAAACTTATAATGGTAGCTGTTTAGTAATTTTGCAATTTATTGATTGTTCTTTTTAACAGAAAATAAATGCCATAAAATCCAGCTCTAACACAAAAGAAATTGAAAAATCCCAGGTTATATCTCTGGATGACATCAAGTCAATAAAGCTAAGGAAAATTTCTGACAGGAAAAACAGTGCTAAATGTAGAACACCTCAAGAAAAGCCAGATTTGTCAAGAAAACCTTTGAGGGAAATTTCCAATGATGACAGAACGAGTATGAGTGCAAAGAAAATGGATGGCAAACCATTGGTGACGCTGAAGGATTTACAGGCAATAAAGCTTAAGAAAAAGGCTGTAGACAAGGACGAATTCACATTTAAGTAAGGATTTAATTTATGAATATATGATAAAAGTAATTATACTTATATCCCATAGTTATCTGTCCACCACTTATATACTGGGTTCTTCTGGAAGGGTTTAAGCATTGTTATGGATTGTTAGATCTCCAGGGAACATGTTGACTTTGCGCAGCAGCCTCCGGAAGGTGAACATAAAGAGAAGCCCTGGCGGCACCCCATTAGACAGGACTGTACAAGACACAGGTACTGGACTGACACCTATTATGACCAGGGCTCTCCAGAAGAAATTTAAGGTATTATTTTATTTATATGTTTAACATCTGTTACATAATATATATAGTTTGAGATTTCTTTGATATTTTCAGGACTCCCATCATAATAAAAAAAATACTGTAACTACAAATCTATACTTGGTAGTTTATTATAATTGATAATAAGTTAATAATTATACCAATAATAAATATCTACTTTAATTCATTACTTTTAATTGCTTTTCTAATCATAAAGCTTAATTCGCATGATTTCAGCTTGCTAATGCTTCTATCTCTCCTGATGATTCACCTCCAACAAGAAGAAAAAAGAAGGTAAAATAACCCAAATTTAAGTGAAATTCAATAAGACTAAAACTTGGGGGGATTAGACTTCAAAATTAGCATCCCTGGTTGGTATCATTTCGATGAACAATAATTTTAAAACTCTTTTAACTTAAATAGAAAAATAAGATACACTGATAACCAAATTACATAATTCAAAACTGAACGAGAAATCTATTTGAACGTTATTTATTGTTTCTTTTTTCTCTCTTTCAGCTATTTACTCTTTCACCACTAAATTCAACACCTTCTCCTTTCTCCACAATCAGTCCTCTTTCAATAAGATGAGAACAATCAGTCCTCTTTCAGTGAAATAAAACAGTACTTGTCATAGCCACTTGATCTAAACGTCAGATTTAAAATGCATTATTGCTATTTTCAAAATAATTATGCAAACTCAATAGGTGCAAGTTGCCCATTGGATTATGGTTTTTCGCTGCCAGCAGTCAAAATTTAAAAGGTACCAACTATTATTTTTGATTGACAGAAGTGAAAAATCAAAATTCAGTGCGTGCAGTTTGCAACTACTGAGTTTGCAAAAAATATTTATAAAAAACATGGAAGATTGGTGAGTTCAAAATTATGGCTGACGTCACTAGCAGAAATAATGTCCTTTGTTCCCATTATACCATCATCTCGAAAACAAGCCATACTTAAAAGAAATATTATAGAAGGATATGATAATAAGCATTTGAAACAGTATTTTAGGAAATGTGATCAGGAATGGTAAAGACATCAAGCGAAATAGAAGGGCAATTTAAATGTGAAGATGAGAGGATCTGGCTATTATCACAACTGTTTTGGATTAATCATTTATTGTAAATCATGCATAAGGCAATAAGGTTACTATGAATACCAAATTATTACTTTGAAAGCATGCAACATTTCAAATATTAAATGAATAATTGTAAATAATCTCAGAAAATATTAATTTTAATTATTTTTTAAAAATTGTTCTTCTTCGTAGCAAAATAAGAGATTTTATTAGATTAATGTTCAAATTAATGCAATCAATATTTTTGTTAAAATTTTAAATTATATTTCCAAGTTTCTTCATTCAGTAAATAAAATTCTTCAAAATGAAGATAAATAGTTGGGGTTCCTGTGTTATGAGGTTGAGTAAAATTCAAAATGGCGGCGCGGGGTGTAAAATTTAACATTGCAAATTTACCACGATTTACGAGAGTAAATCATCAGCTTTTCTTCAGAAGAACTGCTCATAACCTATCTGGGGATAGTCTCAAATATTGCCAACTTGAAAAAAGGAGTTTAATTCGCGTCCATGGTGCAGACTCTGTAAGACTTCTTCAAGGACTTGTGACTAATAGTGTGGAACTTTTCCACCAAGACGGCTCTCTCAAAACAATGTACAGTATGTTCTTGAACGCCCAGGGGCGAGTTCTATACGATGCAATGCTATACAAGGATAAAACAAACTCTGGGAACCCGTGTTTTCTCGTGGAATGTGACAAAAATACCCTTCCCGGCTTGTTGAAGTTGATGACATTCTACAAACTTCGCTCAAAAGTTGACATTTCTCGCGTAGCAGATATTGTACCTTGGGTAATATTTAATGAAAAGTCTTCAGATACTACTAATTTAGACGTAAAAATGGATTCTAATTTGATAAGTTTTGGACGAGACCCGAGAATAAAGGAGCTAGGTTGGAGGTTACTGCTGACAGGGGGGTGCAAGCCTTCAGACTTGTTGGATGGTATTCATGGGGTCAATGAGAGCAGCTATGATATCTACAGAGTTAAGCTGGGTGTCTGTGAAGGAGCTAGCGAAATACAGCCAGGAACAGCTCTTCCTCTTGAGTATAACTTGGATTACATCAATGGAGGTAATAACTATAATCCCAGAGGGAATAATGCTAGAGGAAATGTTTTATGTTGATAGTTCTTTCAGCTAATATAAGTTTTCCAAGTATGCTGACATGCTCGTTCTTTTCTGAGTTCCATAAATAGGATGCATTTTAGTCTAGCTTGGGTTCGAACGACACAATATAAGGCATGTTGAACAAAAGATGTTTGTACTGAAGCTAGACCATGTTCACAATCTCAGAAAGGTCTATGCTTACGTGGATTAGAGAATCCATTTGGCAAACTGACCGAGATGGTTGGTTTACCTGTTGTATAGAAAATGAAGAAGGAAAAATAACCATTCTCTAAAGTAAACTAATGTTTTTTCAATTCATTTCAGTGTCATTTCAAAAAGGCTGTTACATTGGACAAGAGCTAACAGCGAGAACTCACCATACAGGAGTGATAAGAAAACGAGTCATGCCTTTCAAGTTTGCTCCAGTAGAAGAAGTTATCAAGCTAGAACAAGACATGGCTATTAAGACATCATCTGGTAAGACATCAGGGAAGCTGTGTGTAGTGTATAAAGGGTGTGGCTTGGCAGTAATGAGGATTGCAATGCTCAATAATAACAAGCATTATGTTAAAGACAATGAGGGCAATGATGTAGAGATTCACCCTTATGTTCCAAAATGGTGGCCAGAGTGACCAGAACACAGRTCCTTAAAAAAATTGTAGTGTTTGCATCATTCTTTCTGTTCAGGTGCTTCCACTCTTGATTCAATAGCCCTTTCATTTTTGCTTTGCATGTCAGACAAAAATGCCAGAAACTCTGTAAAACCCTAGAATTTCAAAAGCTGCCATTGGCTATTTAGCCCTTGCAATAAAGAATGACAATCTTTGAGAGTGGACAAAAATAATAGGAGTAACTATCCAGGAGTAACACTCAGAATTCAAATTTGGGCATTGCATGGGCATTTCATTCCAAATAGCTAGATTTTTGAAAAGATTTCCCAAAGTGTTGCATTTTGTTAAGCTTGCACATTAAGAACAACATAATCTGGAGTCTTTGATGGGCTTCCTATGGTCAGTAGATAACCACAGGGATACTAAACACAAGGAAAGAAGAAAAGGAGACACCTGCAAATAAAGATTTAACAACAGGGGGAGGGGGAATGAATTATTTTTCAAAACCTTTATGCAATTCAAGACAAACATCATGATTGCTGACAAGGGATGACAAAATATTAATGAAGAAGTTCAAAAAGGTTTGATATTTATTTAAAAAGCTTTGGAGAGCAGACATGGGTTCACGAGAATTAAGCAAAGCACCAATCTATTAGCCTGTGTAGTTGGCCCTGGATGGCTGAATTCACTTCCCAGGCACCAATTCCCCCAGGGCTGGCCATGCAATCTAATAATGAAGGTTTCTGACAGGGTGCATTTCATTTGCTAATTAATTATTAATTAATTTTATTTACTATTAAGTAATCAATATTTTATTGTAAAGAAAGTTAACATTAAAAAATCCAACAAAAAATCAACTTTGCCACTTGACAGCTCCTTTGTTTGTGATTTGTATAATCTTCAAAGATCTTAGCACCTGTAAGTCAGAGAAAAATAAGGGAGCTTTCATTTATTAGCACATGGGAGGGGTGTTGGCAAAATCATGTGAAAAGCTTAACGAACATAACTCAAACCCCCCCCCCCCCCCTCATCATCCTCCAATAGTTCTCAACCCTCCTCAATATGTGATAACCCCCCTAACCACTTTCTTAAAACATAATCCCACTACAGTTTTTCAGACCCCCAACATGCACTAATGAATGAAGGCCCCTAAAATGGAAGATGCTTTGGGCAATCACGTGATGGCAGCCATAACAGGAGGCACAACAATAGTCTTTTTCACCTGGGAAACTGAATTCTTTATTATGTAAATAAGATTCAACCAGATTTAATTGTTCCTGTCATGGCTGCCATCACTTTATGATGCAAAGCTTCTATTGAACTAGAACATGTTTGGTCAAATCTTTTTTTCCCCAGTCATTTTGAGCAGTAACATTGAACTAGAAACAAGGTATGGCTGAGCTACAACTATTTTGGCCAGTCATCACGACTGTCGACTGACCAGCTATTATTTTTAGCCCTGTTTTGTAAAATTTTTACCTTGAGTTTAGCTTGTCCAGTTGCTCCTGTGATCTTAAGACCCATCTCCATCATATCCGACACAGTCAATGGAGAGCTAGATAGAAAGAACATCTTTAAAATTGCTTTTAATATTAATAAGATTAGTTAACAATCTTTGATCGTACCTTTTCTTATTTGTCTTGAAATAATTGAAAAGGGCTTCATGGACCTAAGCAGTAAATTTAGAGAAGAGAAAAATATAATTACCTCAGTGACTTTAGCATAATAATAAATTATGCAGAAACTTTAGAAAACATTTGTTTAAAAATTGAAAGAAATAAAAATAAAAATTGGCAACTTAAAAGAAAAAATTCCCTTGCCAATAAAAAAGTGGAGAAGAATGACGTCTTTCTGAGAAGGAAAGAAAGAATGAAGCAAGGAAGAAATTAACAGAAAGAAGAAAAGGGAACAGTTGAGGTCTGGAAGGGAACAGTTGAGGTCTGGAAGGGAACAGTTGAGGTCTGGAAGGGAAAAAAAACAGGAAAATTTAAAACCTTATTGACAGCATCAAGTTTTACTCTTCCTTTCACCAGTGTTGACACATTATGAAACTCGTCTTCTGTAATGGCTAAAAATTTCTTCAGGGACTTTCTTGATATAGGCTTTTCTTGCTCGGAATCTGGAAAAAAATACGTAAGAAAAAAATCCAAACTAAATAAGCTTAGTAGAACCTGACAATTAAATAAAATAAATATACTGTAAGATAAAATCTGAACTAGATAAGCTCAAACTTGATAATGAAACTAAATAAAACAAAAGATCCCTTCACAGAAATAAATAAACAAATAAACAAAATATCCCTTGAAGTATTCACAGAAATATAGGGTGGGGTAGTGGCAAGTTCATTTGCCTATCACCTCCGTGGACTCAGGTTCAATTCCTCGACTTTCACATGTGAGTAGATTTTGTTGGGTTTCTCTGACTCCATTCAAGGATTTTTCTCCAATTTCTCTAAACTTTTTTCCCCTACCTCTTCAACAGCAATTTTTCGTATATGATATGAAAAACAGCTGCTGAGAAGGGTAGGGTCCAATGACATTGATCAACATGGAGGTTGTTTCAGGGTTCAATAAAAGCATTGGTCCAATATTGAATACTGTAGACCTCCTAACATGCCGTCCAACATACCTGCATCAGCGATTGAAAGATTAGAACTAAATTCTAAATTCTCTTTATCCTGTTCCATGTCTTCCTTAACATATTTTGGGTGATGTTCACAATTTTGAAGACTTCTTTCAGCTAAAAATTTTAAAAATGTCACAAAATACTGGTAAAGACTAAGGCTAATTCTTTTAGCTAAATGTTGAAAAACATTTCACACACGTCACTTCATCCCATCCAATTCTTCCTCTCACTCATCAAGATCACATATTCTACTGTTAATATACTCTCATATTTATCAGTTCCACCTGCCATTTTATGATATATTTTATTCTTAAAGTGCCTATCGCCCTTCTGACAATATTTACAGTATTGATTCTACATGGGGTAAGATGTCGAAAAACCTGAAAAAAATTCATAGTTTGAGTGCAGCTTCTTGTAGTTATGAAGGTTTTTCCATACCATATGCTAATGCGGTGACGTATGAGGAGGCATTTATGGTTATTTGTTGTTCCTTGTAATTCGAAAAACCGGCTTCTATGTGAAAAATAGCTTGCAATAATTTCTATAAGAGCAATGGGCAAAACAATGACGTATTYCAAATTTAATTTATCTGCGCCAGTAAGGTTTTGTATATTAAATGATTACTCCTCATACGTCACAATATTAGCATATGGCATGGAAAATCCTTTATAACTTCAAGAAGCCACACTCAAACTATGAAATTTTTTCGGGCTTTTCCACATCTTACCCCATGTAGAATCAATACTGTGAATATTGTCAGAAGGGTGATAGGCACTTTAAACTTTTTCTCTTTCATGAGTAACATTAGATAAACTCACAGTAATCACTTGATTCCTTCCATTGTTGCACCACAAATTCTTCTTCTGTTGTCTTCTCCGAAACCTGATTAATATAATTCAAGAAAAATCATTAAATATTTAAATAAAAGACTAACCAAACTGATTACATCAAAAAGCCGTCATGAAACATGATTTATAGGAAGCTTCTGTCAGAACCTTTGACTATCACCAGTGCAAACCCAGAATCAATAATGCTGAGCTTTGTGTGACAAGAGATTAGAGTTGCTTGCTAGTTTTTACTCCTGTGCAGCCTGCAGCAAATAACTTTACTCTGGGTTCTCCAGTTTACCTCCCTTCATGAAAATCAACTTTCAAAATTCCAGTTGGATTCAGTGGAAGCATAACCATCTTGGGAAGCAAGAGTGACGTGCACTGCCAATGCGTTGCCTCTGACTAATGCACCCGGGGGGGGGGGGGGGGGGGGGGTCCCCCCCCCCCAACTTGGGGGGGGGGGTCCCGCGAGGACCGCAAAACCCTGACCCTATCCCAGACCTAAAACGTTGATTTTACATACCCTACCCCAGACTAAAACTAAAAAAGAATTGTACACCCTATC
>NW_022258624.1:0-15605 GCF_009602425.1 Actinia tenebrosa | reverse complement strand
CAATCCTCCCATCTACCCATCTCATCCATCCATCCATCCATCCATCCTCCCATCTACCCATCTCATCCACTATTCCACTTATGGCATTGTTCATGATTACACCCTCTCACCAACTCATTCATTCATTTATTCATTTGGTTCACTTATGATATAATTTTATGTTACCTCAGACATGAAATACTTCGTCTTGGTGTTGGCCAAGCCCTGGAAAACATTCTTGAGAGAATGAAAGACAAAATCACTAAAAAAAGGTAAATATATTATGCTCTTTTCTTTGACTTTTCTTTATGCTACAATTACCTGAACCCCTTGCAAACTTTTATTTGTTTAGTTTATTTGCGCCAATAGACTAATTTGACTTTGCATACCATATAAGGCATGATGAATGAGAGATGTTTGTATCCAAGCTAGACCACAGTGCACCATTTAAACTATTTGAAAAAGAAAAGTTAACTATCTCACATCACCATATAAGGCATGATGTCAAAACGTATCCCAAAACTAGACGAGAATGCACTAGCTTGCTATCTCAGAAAAGATATAATGGCCTATTAGTTCAGGCACAAAGTGCCGCCAACTGTTGGCTCAGTTGGTTGAGCATCGGACTGTCTGTTCTCCCATGCATCCGTCTTTGCATTCATCCATTCATCCACCACCTAATCCACCTTCCGGCCGCGTTTGAGTTCAGGCCGCTAATATCAGAGCGACATAAAAGAACCACTGAGGACATAAAGAAAGCCTTGCAGTGACCACCCTCAGTGCCTACACCTCATACTAATCATCTCTCAGGGGCAGATCCATKATTTTTTCAAAGGGGGGGTTGTAGCATTGGTTGAGGTACTTGTTTGGCGGGAAAGTAGCACAGGGTTCCCAAACGGGGGTAGGTATTATGATAATGATTATTTGCTGCAGGCGAGCATGGTTGTTTCAGGTCCCACACACGGAGTATAGAAAAAAAAAGAGTGAAATGTGTTCGGCACCCCTGTTTTAATAAAACTCACAATGCTGTTGGTGTTGCCATGAAAATAATAATAATAATAATAATAATAATAATAATAATAAATCACTATGGCTCTCATAGGGGGGTTGCAACCCCCAAAACCCACCCCTAGATCCGCCACTGTCTCTCATGTTTGTGAGTTGCATAAAAAGTAATCTGGAATTCATAACTCAATTTAAAGCCTCTTTGATTATCCATCCAGAAAAGGCGCTATGTAAATCACAAATCATTATTATTATCATATAGTATAATACATATATATTAACCTAGACATTCTATCTACCAAACCAATTGAAAGCTCTGCATGTTTTTCCTCAGTCCATCATATCACAGACTGTGTCTATACTCCGTACATGATACAACTATCATCTGCATGCTTGTTTGTTTGGGATTGTACAACAATGAGTGGCCTGACTTTAGTGCAGATCTGGCATTTGAGCTTTACAAAAAAAAGGTAATTAGAATGGTAACAATGATGAAGGTGATGATGACATCAACAATAATAATAATGACGATAATAATTATGATAGTTTATGATGATGATAACGATGATAATGGTATTGATGATGATAATGATGGTGATAATGACGTGATGTTGATAATTATGATGACCATTATTAAAACGATAATCATAATAACAGTGATTATGATGATGATGATGATGCAAATGATGATTATGATGTTGATGATAAATGATGATTGTCCTTATTTTACGAGGGTAGCAGTTTATAGCGAGTGGCTAACAAAACGTGTTCCTCTTAACATGATMGAATTGGAATTTAGAAATTGATTTTTGCGGAACAAAACCGGAGAAACCTGAGAAACACCTTTGAAGCACAGGAGAGGACCAACTTTCTCACATATGAAACTGAGCCCGGGAATCGAACCTGGGTCGCCTCAGTAATAATAATAATGATGATAATAATAATAATAAAAATAATAACAATAGTACTGAAGATGATGATAATGATGATAATGATGATGATGGTGGTGGTGATGATGGTGCTGAGGTTGATGATGATGATGGCGATTGGTGATGGTGGTGATGAAGATGATGGTGATGGTGGTGGTGATGGTGATGGTGATGGTGGTGGTGATGGTGATGGTGGTGGTGATGATGGTGATGGTGATGGTGGTGATGATGGTGGTGGTGATGGTGACTGTGATGGTGGTGATGGTGGTGGTGGTGATGATGTTGGTGATGAAGATGATGGTGATGATGATAGTGATGGTGATGGTGATGGTGATGGTGATGATGATAGTGATGGTGATGGTGATGTTGGTCATGGTCGTGGTCATGGTGGTGATGACATAATTATACATTTACATTTGAAGCCACATGATTTTTACTAAAATGTTTCAAATTCTTAATAATGTTTACTAGGATGGACAATATTTTGTAAAAATTTTACTACAGGGAAAGGTAAGTTTATGACAGCTCAGAGTTCGAACAATGAAACAACCTCTGGGCTGATCCAAGTCAGGGCGTGGCTAACTCACAGGTCAAACCCTGAAACAACCTCTGGGCTGATCTAAGTCAGGCCTCGGCTGACTCACAGATCAAACCCTGAAACAATCTCTAGGCTGATTTAAGTCGGGATCGATTGTATTAAATAGATATGAATATTTCATTTGATTATATGAATTTTTTAAAGAATATTATTGAATAGATATTTGTCTTTAGCGGGATAAGAATGAATGCATTGAATGACCTTAGGAGGATTAAATTTTGCCGCTACCAGCCTGTCATGCTCTACATCATGAATTTTGTAAAAATGGTCCAAGTGGGGTCCCAGTAGGGCAATTTTCCCCCATGGGGTCCCAGTAGGGCAACTTTCACCATGGGGTCACAATAGGGGAACTTTCCCCATGGGGTCTTAGTAGGGCAACTTTTTCCCATGGGGTCACAATAAGGGAACTTTCCTCATGGGGTCACAATAGGGGAACTTTCCTCATGGGGTCTTAGTAGGGCAACTTTTCCCATGGGGTTTTACTAGGGCAACTTTCCCAATAGGGTGTTAGTAGGGCAACTTTATACCATTGGGTTATAATAGGGCAACGTTTCCCCATAGGGTCCTAGTAAGGCATTTTTCCTCCATGGGTTTTTTGTAAGCACTCTACATTAACTGGCGTCGTGCTTTATATTAGGAACAAATACTTCCAGGAGCGACAAGTGCTATGTATCCCTTTGAAAAGTAAGTAATTTGCTTTATTTATTTTATTTTGCTTTGTTTTARTGTAATTACTTTGTTTTCTGTATCCACCCTATACATTATATTAACGGGCGTAAAAAACGCTACGTTCAAACGTAGATTATTTTTGAAAAAATAATTAAAAATTCAGTTTTCAAAAATATCTGGATACGAGCGAACAGGGCCTAAAATTTCAAACTTGTCCCAGTACCCTGGTCGTTTTTGAAATGGTCAATTATGCAAGTAGCATATTTTACTTGTGTTTCGTGAAAAAAAAAAAAAAAACACAGGGGAAAACCCTGAATATTAATATTTTATTGTTCAAAGATTCCGAAAGCTGATCACTTCATACTCAGTAGAAGACTGGCATCAGGAATGTAACCAACAGCACCATTAACAATACCACACTCAAATGCTTGGTTTCACTCGCATGACGTCATTTCCTGTCTCATAAGGCCTAGGCCTTTTCTGAGTTCGATAAAGCAGGATGCATTGTGGTCATTCGGTACAAGCAACACCTTATAAGGCATGATGTTTGTACCCAAGCTAGACCACAATGCACCGTGTTCGCTATCTCATAAAAGGTCTATGTTCATCAGCTGAATCACAAGTTTTCAATTAGCAATTCCGTAGTTGAGGAAACAATCGCTGGAGATATTTCCTAGATGGCATTTATTTTATCACCTAAAACAGTCCCATAATGCACTGCAAAATGCCAACTCGACCCAGTTTTTTTCTCAAACTCGAAATGGCTAATAGAATAGACCTCTTAACCTTGGTCATTAATGTTTCCTATTTCAGACCACTTGTCATTCCCTATAGTCTTTTTGTTTGTTTGTTTAACAGTTGTGCATGAGAAAACCCATGAAAATGGATACAACTCAAACAAATAATCTTACTGTCAAGGGAATGACTCGTGGTCTGAAATTGGAAAACATTACGCCCAAGATGAAGAAGTTTATCCTTTCTGGCGGACAGAAAAAGGCGATCATGATGGAATTTAAAGTCTTATATGAACTGATTCTAATTTAGCTATCAATACATCTCTAAACTTTTATACGATGAACACTTTTAAAACTTTTTTTTCGCTAATTTGGGTCCCAAAATGGGGGTTGGTGGGTGATGAGGTTGGTTATGACATTTGCTTTAGTGGGGCCCTTATTTCACAAGTACATTGTTGCCTTTATTCTGCTGGGTTCCTTTTAACAGAGCTTTGCTTGATTCACAAAATATAATATATATACAATGGACTACTCCGACGATAAGGCGGCCATCTTGGATCGTAAGGCATCATGGGGCGTCCAGGGGGCAAATAAGCTTTTGTTACAGTAACGACGTCGCTTGATATTAAAGCTTAAGATTTCACCACAAGAGAAAAGAACAACAAAAGGTGGATTAATTAGTTTAAGCTTAGTAAAGAGTGTCCTCTGTTGCTCAGGGCTAGCCAGTCGATTTTGTGTGGAATAATCCATGTGTTCCAGAGAAGGTCCGTGGGATCCCAAAGTCTTTGAAGCTATAGCGTTGGTATTTGTGAATATTTAGACACTGATACGAGGTTAACCCTGAGTAAATGTAATAATGTAATAACGTTAACTCGAAAAAGGTCATTTGACTAAAGAAATAGGGGTAAGGGATTCTTGTTATTTACAATATATAATTATTATATGATCACCAAATTTGTCCCATTTTTATTAATATAAAAAATTGTTAATATAATAATGTAAATGGAATTAGGCAACAGCTAAATCCTAATCTGTTTACTGTTTGCCAATATTTAAGAATAAGGTACATGATTTTAAATAAACAACTATGGATAATATCGAAAAGTTGGTTGCTCAAACGATCTTTGTTTTCTTTCAGTTTTTATTCATACATTCTCCCTTTCGTTCGTTCCTTCCCGGTTTTCCTCCCTCCCTCTCTACCTCCATCCTTTCATCCATCCTTCCCAATATTTCTCTATTTATCCCCCATCCTTCCATCCATTCATCCCTATATCCATCCGACCCTACATCCAACTATAATTTATCCCTTAATCTCTCCCTCCGTCCATATAATCTCGGCGTGCGACGAATAACGAGGGCTCTATCCCTTTTTTGAGACCAGAATTTCTTGGACTTCCGGTATGACAATACAATCGTTCAAAAACGTCACAGCCAAAAAAAAAAAGATGATAATGATGATGATGACAATAATAATAAAAAWAATAATGTTTTCGATTTCTATTTTTTATTTCGATCGGAAGTCAAGAAGGTATTATATTTCACTTCCGGAAAATTGCGCATCCGCCAAAAATAGATTATGCCAGAGCCCTCGTTCTTCGCCGCAGGCCAGAAGAAACGTAGGATCTGGGTACGAGATTTCCATCCATCTGGTGATTATGATGGTGATGGTGATGGTGATGGTGATGGTGATGGTGATGTTGATGTTGATGTTGATGTTGATGGTGATGGTGATGGTGGTGGTGATGTTGATGGTGGTGGTGATGGTGATGATGATGATGGTGATGATGATGATGATTATTATCATTATTCTTTTGGATTTCACAGCTTGTCGGAATTTTACATTACATAGACTCAAAGTAATTAAATAATAATAAAAAATAATAATAATAATACTAAATAGTATAAGTATTAATGGCTTGCAATCATTCCCAAAAGGATAAAAATAACAAAAAGAACATGGCAGCCATGTAAGATGATATAACAAAATAGACTAATGACGAATCTTTGGTTAAATTCATCCAACATGGCGGATGTACAAACCATCAATACTAGTAATAGCAACTTTCCTTTAGCTCAGGTAGGTGTAGCTTTATTCCTCCTACTCGCTTTCTCAGCTATATATGACGTGTTAGTTTTTCTATACTCATTTTCTATACTCAGCAGGAAAAGGAAAGTAACGTGTGTTGTTTCCAACTCTTCTTCTTTCAAATGAAACTTCAAGCGTTTTTCAATGACCATGTTTGCAATGCTGTCAACTGCTCGACCAAACACATTGTCTTCACCAAGTCTTTCGCTGCTTTCTAGCATTTCAAACCAAGTTAGAAACCCATTTTGTTCACAAAAACTGTCCATTGCTTGTTTGTCTTTGAATATCTTGTTTTCTCCAAGCCATTGTACGGAACAAGTGTTGTCAGTGAGTAACACGAAAGGAAAGTGATCGTCTTTGGCAGATGGTAGATTTTCTTGAACGGCTTCTTTCCATTTTACTGCTCCATCGAGAGAAGAAGGCATCGTTGGACCCCAAAATACCACAGCCCCAACAGGAGGTCCTATCTTCAAATAAGTTCTCATCATTCGGCTGTGCCTTTCCTGTTCACCCAACATCACGAACATAGTTCTTTGTTGACGTGTGGATAAAACTGGTAAGGTGACTTTCTTTTCGTACAGGCGTAAAATCTACTCCCATTATAGGTCGGTCTTTACGTCCTTTATTTCCCATACATTGGTCCACATAAATCTCTTTTGATTTACCACCAGTCCAGTCACCAACACATAAGATACAAACTCTTTCATGTATGGACCAAGGTCCATCCATTTCCGGTCTCTGATCTGCTGCATTGGTTTTGAAGGTTTTCAGCTCGACCTCCTTGCCTAACTTACTGACCAACTGTGTGATTTCAGGCTCTGGAGTTTCATAACTACAAGAATACGCCATTTGCTTCAACTGTTTATAATAATTTTAAACAATTTGGAAATAATAGTTCAAGTTTGTACGTAAGTAAAAGTTAAGAATGAGGAATATACCACAGGAAAACCAAAATAAGGAAATCGATATTTATCGGTCACGCAAAAAGACATGCAGGGGAAGGTCAACGAAAAGACACTTTTTTCAATTTTAATTCATTTTTACTTTCTTCTCCCTTGTTAGTTTATTTTTCGGAGATACTAGTACAAAGGCTAATTCACAATCCGAAGGAAAATTAATTGTATGGTATGCATATCGTGAAGAAAGGTCTTTACTAGAGGCCACTTCATTATTGACATCGATTCATATCAGTTTTCCTCGTCTTATGTAGAAGTTTTAACACTATCGGGTTATCATTTGTGATGCCGAAATCTTGTCCCTCTACGCAAAACAATTCGCTTTCTCAGCTATATATAACTTATTAGATTATCAATACTTATTGAGCAGCAGGAAAAGGAAAGTAACGTGTTGTTTCCAACTCTTCTTCTTTCAAATGAAACTTCAAGCGTTTTTCAAGGACCATGTTTACAATGATGTCAACTGCTCGACCAAACACATTGTCTTCACCAAGTCTTTCGCTGCTTTCTAGCATTTCAAACCAAGTTAGAAACCCATTTTGTTCACAAAAACTGTCCATTGCTTGTTTGTCTTTAAACATCTTGCCTTCTCCCAGCCATTCTACTGAACGAGTGTTGTTAATGAGTAACACGAAAGGAAAGTGATCGTCTTTGGCAGATGGTAGATTTTCATGAACGATTTCTTTCCATTTTACTGTCCATCGAGAGAAGAAGGCATCGTTGGACCAAAAAATACCACATCACCAACGGGAGGTCCTATCTTCAAAACAGGGTTGGTCATGAAAGGCGTGTGCCTTTCATGTTCACCAAGAATTAAGAATATAATTCTTTGTTCGTATGAAAAACTGGGGAAGGTAACTTTCTTTTTGTACAGACGAAAATCTGCGCCCATTATAGGTCGGTATTCAAAGCTTTTATTTCCCATATAATGGTCCACATAAGTCGGTGTTGATCTACCACCAGTAAAGTCACCAACACATACGATGGCCAGACGTTCATCCATTTCCGGTCTCTGATCTGTTGCATTGGTTTTGAAGGTTTTCAGCTCGACCTTCTTGCCTAACTTGTTGACCAACTGTGTGTTTTCAGGCTCCGGAGTTTCATAACTACAAGAATACGCCATTTGCTTCAACTATTTATCAAAGTTTTAAACAGTTTGGAAATAATAGTTCAAGTTTGTACGTAAAAAGTTATAAGTGACTATGAGGAATATACCACAGGCAACCCAAAATTTAAAAAATCGATATTTTACCGGTCACGCAAACAGAAAGGAAGGGGAGGGTGAACAAAGGGAGACTTTTTTACTCGGGCTACCCGCAGGATAAGCCCGAGTCTATGTTTACCTTTTTGCCAATCTGTCGTGCAACGTTTTGGAAATCACAGGTAGTCCAGCGATCACTAATTGGCTTACTACAGGTAGTTCAAGAGTTCAAGAGAAGAATCATATATTTTGTGGCCACTGCAATATAACTGCGTAGCCACTATGCCATAGTCGTGAATGAGTGAGGGAATGTTGACACATGACGTCATCAATCACGTGACTACATAAAACTGTAAAGGCCTATTTACACGGCACGATTTGCCGCGCGCGACTTGACGTATACGGCAAATTTTGGTACCATTTACACGAGCACAACTTGTCGCACGCGGCACGAAAAAAACGCGAGCAATTTACTCGTCAAATTACATGACTATTTCTCATTACAGCAAATGTTTCTTGTAAAATGCCACCATTCACAGTTGAGAAGTGCAGTAAATAATCATGTCTACCTTGTTATTTGATGAGATCATTCAGAATTTTTGCACTTCGTGTTTAATTAACGGTAAAGACGTTTTCATGGAAATCCGCCATTTTGTTTTGGAATCAACTAGTTCCATAGCGAATCTCGCTCAAAAACGTCATTTTTACGTCATTTTCCTACGGCATGTAGTAGGATTTTAAGCCAAAGTTTAAAATGCTACGACAAGTCTTGAGGCCGCGTACGTCTGTTGTAGGACCATTTACACGACCCGATTTTGAGCTGATTTTGCCGTATACGTCAAGTCGCGCGCGGCAAATCGTGCCGTGTAAATAGGCCTTAATAAATCTACAAAAATTTGACCACTGTGAAAAGAATCTTCGATTATTTTTCATTCGAGATGAAGATAATTTCTCTCATAATAAAAAAACATGCAGTGAAATCGAATCGAAATGCACTACATTGTTTGTTTATTTTTTGCGCGAGTATACTCTCCCTCTTAGTAATTTTGCACACAAATCACCACCACCCCCAGGGGCTAGTTTTGTTCTTGGTAGATTCTTCGACAAAGTTTCCCAAGGCCGACAGTTTTAGGCTTTGAATCTCTTTGACCATGGCGAGGTCATTTAAATTGATATTTTTGGTGGTTACATTGTTTGTAAACGAATTTTATTGCTCTCACAAAAGGTGTTCAGTATGTAAGCACTACGAGAACAAAGCAAAGTCAGCCACAAGTTTTAAGAGTGATTTCAAGCAGTGTTTTGGAATTGAAACAACTGGCGAGCAACTGTTCTACGTGTATAAGGGCAGTCGCCGAATTTCGAAAAAGCGGAAAAACTTTCCTCCACGTAAGTAGTTTTTTCCCCCATAAATTTACCAAAAGTAGAATCTGCATATGTTTGATACAAGGTATGATCACTGAGTTTGCACTTTGTTGCAGCTCGCTCAACAAAGCCGGGGAAAGGGGAAGACCGAGAAAAAAAGCCTATGACGGGTGCGGGTGTAGCTCCTTCGACAATTTCAACCAGCATTCAAACCGAAGCTGTAGCAAACACTTTGGATATGAATGTAATGGGTGGAAAGTTAAAGACACGTGTTTTTGCCAGATCCTCCGTGGCCATGGCGGCAAAACCATTCTCCCCCCTGGACTTTTTGAGGAAGTTTCACAACACATGAAAGGACTATCACAACGTAAGTCATATTTATTTCAGTTCTTTTTAAATTCAAAATGCTTACCATTGACATATTCTATTTCAGGTTGCGACCTCCAGACAGAACTACAGCTATTGCCGCGAACAATACTATTTAATGAATTCACTGTGTCCAATAAACGGTTTTTATGCATATAATTACTGATCTTATCAAAATCCATTGTTTTCAGTCTGCATTATCCCAACGAATGCATAGAGGAAAATCAGACATATTTAGTTCATTCATTATTGGTTTTGTTTCTATGGTAAACAAGCTAGAAAGAAAACAATTGGATTTTGATAAGAACAATAATTATACTAGATAATCACTTCGGCACGCAGCATTCGTAGACGCCCTCAGCTGCCTGCATTATACCTACGAATGCTGCGTGCCTCAGTAATTATCTATTAAATATTACTTGCAAAAAGTTTAATTTTTTTGGTATAAGCCGATTTTTTGCAGCATGAAATTTAAGATCATATGAAAACACTGTTATCGTACAATATAATTATTGCAAGCTAAGGGTGGAGATAGCGTATGGATTTTGAGAAATTTGAAAAAACAAAATTTCTCTCTAACGTAATGTATGCAAGAAAATAATGTGCGCACAACATTGGTGTATAAGTAATGAAATAAATACCCGATTTCTAAAATATCTTTCTTCCTTGGAGATGAACAGCAATATTACCAAAGCCACATAAAAAAATGGCAAAAGAATTTTGATTAGCCTGTTGCTTATCGTAAAAGGAAGATATAATCTATACATAGGCTTCAAACTCCCCCCAAAAAACAACGTAAATACACCTTGAAAAAAACAAACACAGAAGGTGGAGATAGCGTCTAGTTTTAGAGTGATGACTACTCGAACATTTACTAAAATTTGAACATGTAAGTGATTTGATGTAGAATAAGGATACTTTTTGTATATATACAAAATGTCGATCACAGTTAGGGTTGGCCAAGATATTATAGTTATTAATAAACTCTTAACATGTGTATCCATATCTATACGATGTACCTCTGGCACTGAATATTTGAGAGTATTTTACTTGTGTTATATATGACAACGAAGGAAGCCATGACACTTTTGCAGTGTCTTCTTCGCGCTAAAAAGTCCATTTTGTCTAGAAAACTAATATCTTTTTTCATCATATTAGTTGACCAGAAGATGAACTAGTCGTATCTTATTTTATAATGTTTAAAACACTGGTAAATTAGGTAAAAATATTAGATTAAATAGGTAAACAATGCAGTATTCTTGCTCATCTGGCTACGCACTCGTGTTCAGTCAAGCATTTCGGCGCGTGCGTATGCAAAATTCCCTCCTGTTTCTAAGTAATATATTTGAACTAATAAGGTACAGTGGAACCCCGTTAATAAGTACACTGTTGGGACGGACAAAACTGTCCTTATTAACGGGGTGTCCCTATTAACCAAGGTGTCAGAAAAACAGCTGAAAACACATTTTTAACCATTTATTTTTACTGTATTGTAAACCTTGAACTACAATGTTCAATACAACAGCCTAAACTGGAACAAAAAAGGCATTACTGTATAAGAACTACATTCGCATTTTCGGCACTGCATTGTACAATTTCATGTTAAGTTGAGTTCTGGAAAATAACATTGCAATGGTATTGCGAGCTTTGTCTATTTCATTATGCTGTAACAGCAAAGTCTATTGCAATGATCAGTGTGTGGTCCGTTCGTTGATACGCAAAAACTGAATACATAATCCGTACTAAGCTCATTATATCAATAAACAAATACAGTAAAGACGTCTTCATATTTCATATGTCTTTAATGCGGGGTTAATCATTGTATGGAAACTGTCATTCAGGTCCTAGAAATGTGTCCTTTGTACTTATTAACGGGTGTCCTTATAAAGTGGGTTAATTCAACAGAAAATGTATGGAGTTTTCGTTGGGACTTTGAAACCTATCCTTAATAGCGAGGTGTCCTTATTAAGCGGGTGTCCTTAGAGGTTCCACTGTACTCCGTATTTGACGCACTAAAGCCCACGTGTAGTCGGTGGGGAAGGACTAGTCCACAATGCACCGGAAGCCTAACTACAACATATGATTACGTCATACTATTACGTCATACTATTACACAGATAATCCAATACAATATCAAGTTGAGTGAGATTTACTTCGGATGTCTTTCATTGAAATCGAAAATCTGGAGATTTAGGACAAATCAAGATTCAATAGACTTGAAAACCGGTTAAGGTGAGCAGAAAATACGTTTACTTAATTACGTCTTTTACAGTACGAGTAGAAGTTTACATTCAGTTAAACTTGACAAGAACAACTGAGTGAAATTATTGAATAAAAGTCTTCGTTGTTTTGCCGATGGGACCCCGCGATAGGAGGCGAACAAAGCCGCACTTGAAAGAAAAACATACGATAGTTTATTAAAAACAACCGAATTGTTAAAGAATTACAAAGCTAAATAAAGGACAAATATTTGTTGTAGTATCTTCTTCGTGTTTTATTTCCTCCAGAATTAGAATAAATTAAGCTTACCTATAGAAATATTAAAAGTTTTGAAAGAAAGTCTTTAATTTGTCGATTCGTCGAGAAAAATGCTTGTCAAAAAAATAATAATATACGATTGCTTGCTAAACAACACACACCTGAATTCTTGAAGAACACTTCTTGATCCATCTTTGACTAAATAAAAGTTTTTTTTATTTGTTGTTGGTTTAAAAGTTGTCCTAAAGCTATTTTTCTCTGCATTTGAGAGCGGCTTTTCCGAGTAGTTTTGCTTTGAAATCAAGCGGGATTCCTGTGTTSTGTACACGGACGCCGTACGTAAGTAGTATGTACGTACGTACGTACGTACGGAAGAGACGTAGTAGTCAAGCCATTAAAAATCAACTCGATGGTTTACCATATTTTCTTAAATAGAGAGAATAAGAGAAAAATATGATCAAATGCCCTTGGCGGGAAAATATTTTCTTAACTATGGTGCTCCGCGCGGGAGCTCTTGTAAAAAACATTTCAAGGGTATTCACAGGTAGCCCAAGCTTGGTTTCTGTGGTGTCCTGTTGTAAGGAAATGTATGGGGATTCATCAAAAATTTCAATAAAATCATCTAAACGTGAAATAAAGCCTCGAAATTTTACCCGATCATTGATAAATAGCACTTCTTTCGCTCTGCGTGGTTACTTTTTGAATTTAGCCCGTTTTAAGATTTTTTCCCCACCAGTAAGAAATAAGAGAAGGTTGGAAACTCGAGTCCCAAAAGCGAACCATCACGAGTCTTTGAAACCTCGTACGTCTTCGAATTTTCTTTCCAGCGCTAAATTTTAGTCATGACCCTTCTCTCACATCCCTATARAACCGAGAAAGTCGCATTAGAGATTAGTCTTCGCGTCTTTAAGCCATGAAATTTGCCTGTAYTCACATACTACCTCGCTTGTTCTGACCTGTACTTGGAGCTCACTGTACACCAGTTCAACGGATTTCTTTCGGCAACCGACCCGAGGTCACGCCGGAAGTCTTCGTATCGTAAATGCGGATTGGATGTGGATATAGTCTTTCTTCGAAATTATGGTGAGTGTATTTTTTAACGGCCTAAGATACAAAAGTATTTAACTTATAATTTCGAAGAAAGACTATATCCACATCCAATCCGCATTTACGATACGAAGACTTCCGGCGTGACCTCGGGTCGGTTGCCGAAAGAAATCCGTTGAACTGGTGTACAGTGAGCTCCAAGTACGGGTCAGAACAAGCGAGGTAGTATGTGAATACAGGCAAATTTCATGGCTTAAAGACGCGAAGACTAATCTCTAATGCGACTTTCTCGGTTCTATAGGGATGTGAGAGAAGGGTCATGACTAAAATTTGGCGCTGGAAAGAAAATTCGAAGACGTACGAGGTTTCAAAGACTCGTGATGGTTCGCTTTTGGGACTCGAGTTTCCAACCTTCTCTTATTTCTTACTGGTGGGGAAAAAATCTTAAAACGGGCTAAATTCAAAAAATAACCACGCAGAGCGAAAGAAGTGCTATTTATCAATGATCGGGTAAGATTTCGAGGCTTTATTTCACGTTTAGATGATTTTATTGAAATTTTTGATGAATCCCCATACATTTCCTTATAACAGGACACCACAGAAACCAAGCTTGGGCTACCTGTGGAGTATTCGATATTTAAGGACGTCTGTAACGGTCGAGAAACCCAAAACAGTTGCGAAAAATCAAAGTTGATTTTCTTTCACCAAAAGAACCTTTTTGATCGTGTTTTCTGAGATACCTATCTATAAAGTCCAAGCGCAATTTTATTTTTGTGAAATTTACGAAACAAGTATAATTGTTATATAGCTACGAAATTTTTCGATACAACGAACACTCTCATTGTTTGAAAGTTGGCCACTTGACACTAGCTAAATCTAAATATTTCCCAACCGGGAAATAAGTAACTTATTTTCTGGTCGCGAAATAAGTTATAATTACACGTGATAATATAATAATATAATGATATAATAATCGTGAAAATAAACAAGTGCACATGGTCAGAATGAGAAAAACGCTGGTGGCGGGATGTTTTACACCAATCACCAACAACAAAGCGAGTGCATGGGAAATCAAAAGCGCGCTAAGAAGGGATCCTTATTGTTGTAAAATAATGAGAACCCGAAGATATTTACTGGACACTGGTGATTACGGCTGGATGGAAGCAACCCAGGTTGCTATTGATCAACGTAAATTTCTCTTGAACAATTTATTCACTACACAACATCTACAAATACAAACGGACGAAGCAGAAGACATGGAATAAGAATTTGTAACGAGGAATATAATAATAGTTTGTTATTACGGATAAGACCCTCGTTGACAGGTAAAAATGATGGTGCCCGTCAACACTGCAATGTTAAAGCTCAAAATCATATCAAACATGTACGTTAATTATGACACCAACTTGATTTGTAACAAACAAAATATTTTATTTCACTTTTCAATAAATGCTACAGCAAATCAAAAACAATATGTCTTTGGAATAATAATTATTTTTTCTATGACGTCGGATAATAGTACATTCGAGATCCTCAACTGGGTACTTGGGGCTGCTGTCCAGTAGCTAATCCATTTTGCTGTTCCCTTGTTGTCAGTTCGATCCATTTCTGGACCGAGCGCATTAAAAATAGTGTCCAGTTCAGAAGTGGTGAAAATTCTTGGTAAATAATCTTGTCCTTGTTCCTCGAAATTTTGCGCATTGCCATCATCCGGAAGGGTTTGAATGGATCCAGAAAACGTTGGCTCCTGATGTAGGTCGGCGGTTTTGGACCGACTGGATACAGTAGTTGCCTTATTGTTCACTAACTCCGTATCCACTGCTTCAATTGCCGATTTGAGTGATGTCCATTCGTCTAAAGTCAAAGACACTCCTGAGCTAGTTAGAACCGTCTTCCCGCTCGATAAATCTTTCTTCTGTTTGCGGATACATATTTTTTTCTCCCTTCGAACATCCTTCGCAAAAATAACGTATCCACGGTCTCCTATTTGTATTACTTTTCCAGATGACATGTTAACTAATCTATCCGTAATCTGGCTGGATGGATTATAGTGCAAGTGGGGTTTTTTTTCGACGAAGGTGATGAGCAAGGGATTCTGCTGATTTTGATCGGGCTTTTAAACTTTTCTCTTCATAAAAATATGTTTTCATATTTCATATTTCAAATTCCCGCCTTGGTGATTGGAATTCGTACTT
>NW_022258623.1:3138-24488 GCF_009602425.1 Actinia tenebrosa | reverse complement strand
TAATAATAATTACAATTTATAAAGCGCTAATCCATGGCTGATTTAGGCGCTGTGAAAGATGAAATACAAAATAATACAAAAATGATGATTATAAAAATAATAAAGGTCACACATTGAAAGCTAATTTAAACAAATAAGTTTTCAAAGAAGTCTTGAACGATGACAAGCTCTCAGAGTTCCTAATTGAAGATTGAAGGGCATTCCAGAGTTCAGGTGCAAATACGGAGAAAGAATTCGAACGGTAACCATAAGATTTCAGTTGGTACTTTTTGTGTTCAAGAAGAAAAGCAGAAGAAGAACGTAGGCATCTTGGTGGAGTAGAACGAGAAATCATATCAGAAATGTAGGATAGAGCTAAGTCATAAAGTGATTTGTACGTGATAAGCAGAATCTTGAATTTGATGCGGTCAGCTACAGGAAGCCAGTGCAATTTGATTAGGACAGGAGAAATGTACTCATATTTATGAGTGTACGTAATAAGGCGAGCGGCGGCATTTTGTACAGATTGGAGTTTAGAGATGAGAATACAGGGAAGACCAAAAAGAAGACAATTATGTTGGTCAATCTTGGATGTAACGAAAGCATGAATTAGGGTATCAGCAGTTTTAGCTGACAGGAACTTTCTAATTTTAGCAATGTTGCAAAGATGGTAGAACGCAGACTTACAAACAGAATTAACATGAGGAACCATAGATAACGTAGAGTCGAAGATGACACTAATGTTCCTAGCTGATTTAGCGGGTTTAATCCTGTCGTCTCCAAAAAGCAAGATTGGAAGAGATTTTCGTGGAATATGTTTGGGGTATATTAAAAGAAATTCAGTTTTATCTTTGTTTAAGTTTATTTATCATCATCCACTGATCAATGTCAGTTAAGCAGTTTTCGAATGTAGTTATTGTTCGATTTTATTTGGCGAGTGAAACAAGAGGGTATAAAAAATGGTGATTAACAGTCAAAGTAAGAAAATGAAGAAAACTATGGGATAAATGTCAACTGCTTTGTATAGTGCTTACTAGAGTGATCACAGAAAATTCGTGAAACACGTTTTAAAATTAAATTTCAATATTTTGATGGCTACGCCCTCCACCTAAGTCATCTTATTATTATTTATATCGCCCTGTTAAAAACAATATGGACACATTAATTATTCATGTTATCATTAATTGGTCTTATCGAAATGTAACTGCACGTTATGAGTATGATTGAATGATATGAGTTTGAAAAATATTATTGATATATTATATATTATTACTCATTTATTGGCAGATGATTAAAATACTTTTTCAACTCTTTATGACGTTTTAAGGCGCAATATTTAACTAGCAACAAAGATGATTGGTGGTTATATTTGACTTAATTGTAAGCTGCACGCAAGCCAATTAACATGTGGATGTCTAAAGTCTAGCCCACTGAACAAGTTCAATCGGGAAGCCGATCAGAGCAAATGGGTAATGAGAAAGAAACACCCTATATTAAAACCCTTTTATAATTACCTTAATTGTCGGTGCAAAGCTGCTCTTATTAGACTTCTAAGAAAACCGATGTTTGGCAAGGTGAAGTTCTTTAGCTTTATATGCAATTTAGCCAGAGTATCAAATCAAGAGTTCTTTCTAGTAATCCCCAAACGACGTAAAACTTCTGCACGAAATTAAAGATCCGCAAAGAGAGTTCTCGTCAACATTGATGTACGGAAGAATTTCAATTTTTAGTAGCCCACTACGATGACTTCTAGTCTCAAGTATTGAAGCATTAAACGCGCCAAATCCGACACAAAAGAGCAAATCCATTGTTCGAATTCATTTTCTCAAGAACCTTCAATTATTTTTTATTTATTCGAGATGAAGATGAATGTCTCCCATAATAAAGACCATACAGTGACATCGAATCGAAATGCACTATCGTTTTCTTATCGCTACTAGACTCTCCCACTTCGGGGTTTTGTATACCCCCCCCCCACACACCCTCTAGCTGTGTTCTTGGAAGATTCTTCTTCTTTTACATAACGATGTTTGGTTATCCATATCAAGAGTTTTATGTTTTATGTTTTATAAGAGCCGTAATGAAATTAAGAAAAAAAATGCTTTGGTAGCTTCAGAAAGAAAACTAGCTGGATATAATTAACTAGCTAAACTAGTCAAATGAAGGCCCTTAACGTCAAAACCAATGTGTCATCAGTTAAAAAAGAATTTTAACTATTTTACTATTCTTCATTAACATATTTTTATTCCTTTCATATGATAAGCTACTTTTGGAGAAGCTTGAAAACCTAAGCTTACTAGATTAGTTGAGATTCGATTTTACCAGTTTCCATCTGTTTTCATGTGTGAGAAAGATACGGAAATCACGAACGACAAAAGTTTTCGAAAAAATAGTATATATTTATTTAAAGTTGAGAAAAACAACTGAAACAAAATAAAAATAATGCAAGATGCAATGCAAAGTACGGCATAATTTTTTTGTCAGTAAAATGGCATTTGTAAATGTTGTTGAACATTTTTTAGCTTTTGAAAGTGAAAGACGAGGTACCGCTCTTTATGCGATAACAGTAGTATAACTTATCTCTCAACAACACAAATTTAAGCTCATTTGTTGACCGCGGTAATAAATTTAAACAGCTTTTTCTGTGCTCCGATCAGTAATAAAGCACGTATGAAGTGGCGTAAGCACGAAAGAAGTGTAAGGAGAAGCACTAGCCGTAGCCTCAATAAATGGCGAATATTTGGTGAAATTTTATATGTTATTCAATATTGAAATAAATTATTTATAGAAATATATTAAACTATCAGAAGGAAAGTATCTCTTTTGTTTGCCGACAGGACCGCGCGATAGATATAGAACAGATATAGGAGGTGAACGAAGCTGCTTTTTCTTGAACTAAAAAATACGATAGTTGATATAAAAAACAAATTCTTGAAGATTTATCAAGCTAAATAATGGGCGAATATTCGTTGTAATATGTTCTCCTTTTTATATTTCATTCAGCATTCAAATAAATTAAGCTTATCTATAGAAATATTAAAAGTTTTGAGAGAAAGTCTTCGATATGCGATTCGTCGAAGGAAACTGCTTGTCGCAGAAAGTAAAAATATGCGCGATTATTTGCTAAAAAAACATACAGCTGAATTCTTGAAGAATACTTCTTGATCCATCTTTGACTACATGGAAGTTTATAATTTGTCCCAAAGCCAATTTTTTTCTGTGCATTTCCGAGTAGTTTTGCTTTGAAATCGCGCGGGATTCCTGTGTTGTGTACTCGGACGTCGTACGGGCGGACGGAAGTGACGTCAGCCAAGCCATGAAAAATCAACTCTTCGATGGCGGGAGCTCCGCTTATTAAACGTGAACTTTAGCTTGCATCGTACAGCATTGCGTGCAGCAGATGGCATCGTGTGCAGGTTATATGGTCAACAGTGTTGCTAGCCTAGACCTGTTCCATTGTGGTTAGTTTACTATGTCTCTTAGATCAGTTCCCGTATGGCTTTCGGAGCTGTGAAATTCACGGAACGTGTTGTCGTACGAAATCCACTATACGGTTTTTCCGAGGGGCAAGTGGTACTAGGGGGTTGAGTACTAGCAAGAGAATATGAATTAAGGGAAGGAATCCCCGCTACCGCATCATGAGCACCTTTTGATGCTATATTTAGAATCTTGGATGCTATTTTTAGAAGCATTTATTGGATCATTTGTTTTTCTGCACGCGCATTCAGCGTGCGCTCTACCCTGTTTGCTCATGTTTAGTGCGGGTGCACAAAAACAAACTATGGCAAATGTGTCAGTCTCGACACTGCTTTATCGCCGCCATTGATGTGTAGTTTAAATTACTATAAATGTAGTAAAGCATTTTGATATTTCTACTTAATACCAAGAGAAAATGAACAAAGAGTTGGAATCTCTGGTATTCATGCTTGTAAACTTCCTAGGCACCATTTAATTGATGCTATTTTTAGAATCACGTCAAAATTAAATAGCACATATTAGGCTTTCGCGTGCATGGGGTATGATGAATAATCATTCTGAAGAACACTTTCACACGCAACAGCAGTCGAAATTTCATATTTTACTATGCAATAAGTTGAATGTGGGAAAACCGTGAGAATATTTTTACATATATACAAAATTAAATGCCCTATCTAAAATGCTATATATTAGATATGGCTCTAACTTGAAATACAGATGACTCTGTCTGTTCAAGACAATAAAATGGAAATAGTATTTCCGTATAGGTTCATATCTAGATGGAAGTAACCCTTCCCTTCCCCCCACTCTAACTAAATTTTGTTCGAAATTGGGAGTTTCTGATTGGTAAGCTAGGGGACTTTATCAAGGCTAGCTTTAGAA
This sequence comes from Actinia tenebrosa, assembly GCF_009602425.1. Next base: position 20,150 of record NW_022258623.1, on the reverse strand, counting down.
AATCTTCCCTTGGACGGGCGTCCCAACTCTGACAATACAACCAGAACTAAAGCCAAGTGGGCAAAATTTACGATTGGGTAATCTTTCTTTCTATCATTATTTCATATTTTTTATAAAAAGCGATTATATTAGTCATCGTTAAAAAGAAGTCAAAATTTAAAGCAAAATGGAAAGTTTTTTCTTGCTTTTTTCGAATACGCTTAGCTTCGAGAAGAGCTTTTTTTACCGCTAACGGGTACCTGACACAAGTGGAATAAATTAGACTTCGATTACAAATCCCAGCAGGATAAATGTCTTTAGGTAAGGTCTGTGGTTTTATATTCTAGAATACCACTTGCAAAACGAGTTTATGATAATTGGTCGATGTCCAATGCAGAGAAAGAAATCGAGGGCAACTCAGAGTTGAGATAAAATGAATAGTTTTTAAACAAAATTCCTATATTTTCAAAAATTTTTCAGGGGGTTCTACCAATGACTTTCAATTTTTGTAACGAAATAATGGAAATCTTGTTTTATAATATGCTAATAATAAACGTCACGGAAGAACAAAACCAAAAATAGCAAGAAATCACGATAGGCCGTGATATAAGTATCGAAGCCGCGGTTGAATGGTTTGAAAATAAATCAGTACTCGATATTTGACAGGTTGAATCAAGTATAAATATTGTGTATTTTAGAGGAAACGCATTAAATCGCTTTGTGGCGAGTTGCTAGTTTGTTGAAGCTCTTACTTTAATGTTGAAAGAGAAAGATTTTCTTCGTTCAGAAGTGAAAGGATCTGAAACAAAGGTATTTGGTTAACAAAGAGATCGAAACAATCAAGTCAACTTGTTATGTTTTTTTTTTGCCGTGCACAATAACTCCAACGAAAGCAGAAAATCAAGTTCTCCGTAGGCCAGAAATTTTCTGTAATTTCCAAGTAATGAATTGTCTGCTAAAAAGCTTGAATTCTCAAAGACAATCGAATATACTTTGTGATGTGGTATTGGTAGTAAAAAATCAAGAGTTTCCCGCCCATAAAGGCATTCTGGCAGCGAATAGTAACTATTTTATGGCGATGTTCACGACGAACATGGTGGAGAAAATACAAACTCGAATAGACTTGAAAGAAATGGACCCTCTGGCTATTAAATCTATTTTGGATTTTATTTACACTGGAGAATTGAAAATAGACGAAAGAAATGTTCGGGTTTTATTAGAAGCTTCGAATTTTCTTTTTATTTCTGCTGTCAAAGATGCTTGTTGTCATTATTTGGGAAGCGTTCTTGAAGCAGATAATTGCTTGACGATAATGTCTATCGCAGATGAATTTTTCTGCGAGAAACTTCATCACAAAGCTTTAAATTTATTTTACAAGGAATTTTTAACCATAGCGAAACATGAAGACTTTATGAATTTAAATGTGGATGAGATGATAGTGCTGCTGTCAAGCGATGAAGTACGCGTCGAGAGTGAAGATCAGATGTTTGAAGTTCTTGCCAACTGGATATCATACGATTTGAAAGAAAGAAAGAAGCATCTTGCACGACTTATGCCATTAGTTCGCCTGGATTTCATTGAACCAGGACTTTTAGAAAATAACTTAATGTATAACGAAATTGCAAAAGATATTTGTACTAGATATTCTAGAGAAATGTATGGACGCTTAGAGCCTGCAAATCCAAGGAAATCTTACAGTAGTGTAGATGCCATCTTGGTCATCGGTGGTGTAGATGAAACGAGGATTTTGGAAACTGTTTCTTGTTATATTCCTTGTGTAAACAAATGGTGTGAGCTTGGAAAGATGAATGTACCACGTTGGAGGTAAGGAAAAACATGCAAGGACATCAAATAAAAAAAAAAAGTAATTCTTAAAAATACATCATAGTAGGAAGTGTTTCTGCCGCTCAAGGGACAAGGAAAAAATCTTGGCAAGAGGATACAAATATTGCATCATTAAGCGCTTGGTTCCTTGCMAAAAAAAAAAAATAATGTGTCATTTTAATGTCTCATTAAAAAAAGTTCAAGACGTCAGGAATTATCATAGTTTAGATCTTGGCAAAACAGGTGAATTTAGGAACAATTACTCGGCATTAATATTTAAGCGACATCAATTAGAATTTGAGACGTCTAAAAATAGCCCGCTCCCTGATTCGTCGAGCAAAAACCCGAACAAAAAACATCATTTCTATAAAACGTTTTAATTCTTTATGAAGTTAAGTTTTGTACAACGAAAATCTGTATGCGTTTTTTAATTATCGATTAAAAAAATAATAATTTGACTCATATTTTCTTCGAGACAAACCTTTTATTTTTCGATTTAATAGGGAGTGTGAAACTGTGCAAAACCACTCACTGTGGATGCAAGACATTTAAAAGAAAAATTCTGTCGTAACCGAAGCTTTCTAGCGAAATAGACCTTATTCGTGCAATTTTTTCCCATTCAAACCACGTGTCATTCGCTATAGTATGATTTCTTTGTTTAACAGTTGTGCATGAGAAGACACACTAATATAGATACAACTCGAACAAACAATTTTTTTTTCTCAAGAGAATGAAACGTGACCTTGTATGGGAATACAATCGCAACACAAGGAATATAGTCTATGAATAGCTAAAAAACTAAAATATAAATTAAAGAAATTAGTGTTCATGCATGTTCTTGATCAATACCGATGTATTGATACTCCAGTTTGGAGTTCTCTGGTGCAAAGAGTTAGCCTCGATTTTGTGCAGATTATTGATTTGTTACAGTGAAGATCCGTGGAATTCCAAAGTGTTTGTATTGTTGAAGTTGTCATTAGTATTTGAGAAAATTTAGACACTGATACGAGGCTAACCCGAGTTAAAGAGTCTGTAATCTAGAAACACAGCTGTAATTTAAAACTCAAAAATGTTCTATTACAAGTGAAGTTTCAATGCTGATAGATTTTAGCAATCTAAGCTAACGATATTGATACAAACAGGTTATACTGATTATAAATGGTTACAGTTTTACAAGCTATCGATATCAAAACAATCAAAACCTCCGTTTTGGAGATCAAGTAGACAAAAATGGCTCGAACTTTCCAACTTAAAAATGTTGGATCATTTTTCATTGTTTATACATATTCAAGCAATGTACTATATAGTCCTGCAATATTACTAGCAGGTTTTAGAGAGCCTTTGTGTAGCTTAGGAAAATGTACTGAAACTGGATTCCCTAATTCAACCACTTCTGATTGGATAGATCACTTAATTTTGTTGCCATCATATTGTGATGTGACATTTTACAACCATTAATAGTCGTTGAAGTGCGACCCGCGAAGTTTGATGTCTTGTTCGATGACTAGCAAGACCAACCGTCAATTAAAGTAGTTAAATTAAAACAACAATATTTAGTGAGATTTCAGACTGAGTTAAATATTTTAATCCTCTAATCCTATAAAATCTTTAATCCAGTCCAAAATCTCCAGCAAGATATTGTCAGTTTTTTATATTTCAGTTTTTTGATTGACGGTCATTGACATGCTCTGTGGTCAAACAAGACATCAAGCTTCGTGGGTCGCACTTCAACGATAATGGTCATGGACGGATCTAGGGGAGGGGAGCGCACCCCTCTCCCCATAGATGAGCTAGCGCTGATATCTACTGCATTATTGGTCTTTGAGTTCAGTGCCTCAATGGATTTTGAGTCCTGTGTTTTGACCCAAAACGTTCAATTGATGTTCAATACATTTTCCAATCTTTTTTTAAGGCTGAACGTTACAAAGGCAGACTCGACAGTCTTCGCGGTCGGTGGTCTTCAAGAAGTTTCAACAACTCAAAAAGAAGTACCATACATGGAAAGATACGACCATAAAACCGATCAATGGGAAGTCTACCCCACTCCAAACCTCCCTTTTCCAGTCGACTGCAGTTTTTATAATGCCGTGGGGCTTGGTAGCGAAGTTATTTTTATCCAAAGTCTTGACTCAACTCAGCAGTATCCGAGATCGAGTGTAATAAGCTTAAAGGAAACAAACGGGGAGCATGTTTTTGCTCCTTTGGCGGCAATTCCACGTAGACGTGCTGGTCATTGTATTGCTGCGCTTTCCGATCACGTGTACGTCATTGGAGGCTCGTTCCAGGCCATTAGTAACGGTAGTCCTCTCGGTGAAAATGCCGTCGACAGATATGACAGAGAGTCAGGTAATACAGCAATACAGTGACAAGCAATACAGCAGAATATCCATTAGTTGATATTTTTTATAATTCAATAGCCAATGAGCACGAGCACGAATCTCTAGCACAAAGCATGAAGGAAACCGAGTACTTAGCTTTTTCAGCTCTTCTCTAAAAACCCCTCGAATTTTCCCTTCGACAATTTCTGTCAAACTGTAACTATTTCAACTGAGTAATCATATGTTTTTTTTCTGATAATTCTATTGATTCCCTTGTTCTGATTTTTGTAGTACTTGGTTTCCCAATGAAATACTTTGTGCCAGAGATTCGCGTTCGTGGCTCACCAACGGGCTGGTAACGACCTCTTTCCGTCAAGAAAACAACGCTAAAATCATTAAACGAGTGAAAAAGCATTGGCTAGTTAGTTAGTAGATCGACTTAGTATTACAGCTTTTTTCAAGATGTTCGCACTTTAATGTTTAATCTGTCTTTCCTATTTTCAGATTCTTGGAGTACAGTGACACCAATGAATCAGCAAAGGTGTGACGCTGTATCTGTTTCTTCCAATGGTAAAATCTTTGTATTCGGTGGTTGCCATGGCACTCAAGCATTACGTTCAGCCGAAGTTTATGACCCCGAAACTAATCATTGGACATCTATTGCGCCAATGAGCACATCACGAATCAATGCTGGAATCGCAGAGCACTCTGGGAAGATTTGGATAATCGGTGGGAAGAGCGGTCCAAGAGGGCCTATACTTAGTTCTATTGAGTGCTACGATCCGTCCGCTGATGAATGGACCAATGGTGCTTCTCTTCCTGATAAAAGACAAGACTTTGTGTGCTGCATGACAGGGGTCGCTTATAGGACTGTCGCTTCAATGATAGAGGAACAAGAATAGAATAGGATACTTTATTTAACGTGGAACACATACGCTTAGCTATATACTAGCTAGTTTACAGGTAGTCCACCTAATGATTAATACAAAAAACGTACATTGTATAAGAGATATACGATAAAATACCAATTGTTATAAAGTTAAATTACCGACATGGATTTTTTTAAAAAACACTTTCATTCAAAGCAAGCTGGCTGTACATATTTAAGAGTGTTAAAAGAGACAAATATGTCTGCCTAATTGATTAAAGCTGGTATATAGCTATTTCAAAAAACGTTAAAGGGGCGAACGGCAAATGGCGATCAATGATTAGCGATTGTCGACCGAAAGGTGCAGTAGGCATGCATCTAAACAAGATTAATCGAGGTGTTTTAATTGGTTTCTCGACTACTACTCAAACAACAACATCTGTGTTATTGGCAAGAATAACAAGAAATTTAAGTCATTCTTTCTAGCTATTCTTGCATCTTGATATGACCTATCTCTTATCACTTATAACCTATCGCTTGTTACCTATCGCCGTTCGCCACTTTAACCTTTTTTGAAATAGCTGTATTTAGTATATTTATATGCCAACGATAAAATTTTGCGAGCTGTCATTGGTTCAGATCGGTCACTTGCAGGATGGATGTCAAACGATATCCTCTGCCCGAAGCGATCTCCGTTCAGTGAAAAAATAATTCCACATCACATACGCGCTGAAAGGGCACATGGAACCCAATATGTAGTTCGTTGTAAAATCTCAGTATCTACGAGTTGGCCATGCACATGAGATATTTAATTTAGGTTGTGTCAGTAGATGGGATACTTATGGGATACTCGCAGTCCAGGTGATTGAGAGAGACTAGGGTTAACTAAGTACGTCATAGGTTTCCGAACACACGAGTGGGACTTTTGGAAATTTTGGTTCTCTTCACTTAGAAAAAAAAATTGAGTGAAGACACCCAAGAACCCTAACCACTAGACCACGAAGCGAATTCCCTTGGGTGGTCTCATTTTTTAGTCATATTTAAATACATAAATATTTATAGTAGCTTAATTTATGCTATCTTAGGGTACGACTACTAGCCGACTGAATAAAATCCCCTGACTATACTCTCCCTAGTCTCTCAATCACCTGGACTGCGAGTATCCCATCTAGACACAACAACCTTTAATTTTTCACAACAACTTACAACTTTCGCGCGCTAATTGGTTTATTTTTATCATCAATAAAAGGACAGACAGATAAAGCTGAACGAGCGTGCGCTCTTTCCGTTGATTGTTTTGATCGCTGAAAATGAGAAGTGTTTATCGTTTTTGTTAATGAAAAAACAAATAGACATCAGTTTTTTGTGTCTGTCCTCTCATTGACGATAAATTTCGTAATCACATTGCCAAAGTAGTATGCGGATCCACACTAATTTGACAATGTGATGACACAAATTATCGTCAATAAGAGGGCAGACAAATAAATAACTGATATCTGTTTTTTCAATAGAGCTTTTAAGCATTGAATATTGAGTTAAAACGGGTCCTCACTAGCGACATAAGCTGAATTTCCCAGTGAGGACATACACTCTTATGCTTGTGCTTATGTGCTAGTGAGGACCAGGTTTAATAGTTTAAGTTTACTTATTCAATTTGTCCTCTGCTCAAAAATGCCTCGTTTTCATGACTGCGCCTTCGATATTTATGACAGCGCTCGCGCATGTCTAAAATCGTCTATTTTCCTGATTTAATTTTATAAAAAGTTGAAATCTGTGTTTAGGCTACCTGTGATCTAGGTTCAAAACTGAAACAATAAAGAAATGAAGAATTAAATGGATAAAAAGAGCTGTACCTAACAGTTTTGTCAAGGCATTTTCCACGGACTCTAAAATTTAATTGGAAAGTTTTATTTCAAAGCTTCATGGGATTTTGAATAGCGAACAAACTCTAGCTTTTGCAAGGTGTTAAAGCTGTGTAGAAAAACTTGTTTGTCGAATGAGTAAGACAAAGACGAAACATAGGCAGGCAATATTTTTCATCTGCACCAGGCAATATTTTTCATACAACTTGTGTCACACGTTGGACTTTAAATTTCCTAGGCTTTTGCTAGTAGGAAAGACTGTAATGATCTGGGGCGATAAAATGATAATTTATGCGTGATGCAATATCATTGGCTGTCATAACAGATCGTTGCGGGACAATTTTCAGGAAATGGTACTGTTTTACACAAGGCAATGTCGCTCAATTTTGTTGCGAAAAGTGGTTGCGGCGACTCGATTGTGTCACAAATGTGTTCTTTTCTTATATTAAGGTCCGTTGTATAGTAAGGAATGCACGTACTATGGAACAATACAAGTGCCACTGGTTTTGGTTGAATAGCTCAGAATATTTCAACCCACAGCGGAGACTAAGACTAAGCAAAGAGAACTCGAAACTGGAGTAGTATTGCCTAGTTAATAGCACTTTACCAGCTGATCTGAAATAGACTTATAAATGACGTCACTGCAAAACAGAGGAGTCTTGAGGCCTACAAAAATTAAATATTGTGTCACTGTTATCCAGGCGCTATATTTCCCATTTGGTTACCTGGAAAGTCAACATTTCAAGAGGAAAAGTCAGGACACTTCAGTTTTGCTAATTTTCTCCATTTTGATTGGCTAACATTTTTCTAATACTTTAAAATATAAATCTGTTTTTATGATTAAAAATCCAACGAAGAAAACGAAAGTACACATCTCACACACGTAGAGAAGAACGCTGAATGATTTCCGAACTTTGAGTCATATATGCTGACTGCCGATTGTTTTCTTTGGTTTTCCATGGAAAAATGTCATTCGTAAACCATCATCTACTCGTTTTATATCATCTTATCATAAAATATTTAAAATATAACGCTACGCTGATTGGCTGGTGACAGTGTTTATATCATAGGAAAGAGACACGTTCGCGCAAAATCGTCCTAAAATATTTTATGAAAGCAATATAAAACGGCTGCTTATGTCTCTGTGTTTTGATATACACACTTGTTGAGACCCTTAGGGCACTCGAAATGCAAGAGAAACACTTGGCAACGCCTCGTGCTACTAAGCTTGTTTTTTCTCTGCTCTACAGCTTCCAAAGTGTATATCACAGCAAAGAGACATAGATATTTATCTATTTCAGTCTTTAACGTTTTATTTCTACGCTGTCTAATTAACCTTTATTTCTACGCTGTTTAACTAACCTAGATGAATGCCATACGTGCTTTTGGCACACTATTTCTAATGTTCATAGCCGTCATGTTGGTCGTAGTTCCTTTCCTTGTAGCACACAACATGGACGACATTTCTTTTGGACGTTTTAATCTTTTGGGAATGATTACAGACCATGGCATGGTTACTTGATGGTCACTATAAACTAGTTCAAGTGTCTTCTAGAATAATCAAGTTTGTCTTTCCCATACTGAAAAAAAGTTTAGTAAAAATGATCACAAAAGGTACTCATGACTTCGTACTTTTGTCTAGGACTAAAAGTTGATTATAATGTATTCTTTAGAATGATTGGAGGCATTTAAGTTTCTAGTAACCATAGCCCGAGAAAGGGAGGCTCCTTCTCTTCCTTCCATCCTTCGTAGAGCCGCTAACGCCGGCAAAACTGCAACTGAACTAGAAGGACAATAGCGCAGCGCAGCCGTGACGTCATAAAAACGAAGACAAAGGCGAAGTCGGACAAACGAACTTACAAGTTTACTTTCAGCAGATAATTTTCACAGCCGATCGCAGTTGATCTTAGCTTACATGGGTTATTATTGTAACTTTAAGTAAGAATAATAAAATTGGTTCGTATAATCCTCGTAGCGGTTAAACAGAATGCAATGTTTGTCCGAATCTTTAAACTATTTTTAGAATCAGTGCGCTGCGCTATTAACATCAAGAACAACAAACATGACTAACCTTGAACTTCCCTTGCCACATCTGCTTTTCCAACATCGTGAAGTGCATTGATAAGAATCCCTGTCGTCGCACGACTTCCGTTACTCTGCCTCCACCTAACAAACATCCGACGCGCCTGTTCCCGTGTTCTGCCATGACAATCCATCTTTATGGCGTGAATGGTGCTTTCGTCAATGGCAAGGTACCTCCCGAGAAATTTCCAAACATCTTTTACATCATTGGTAATTTTGTTTAAAAGTTTTTCTTCTACTTTTTGTCCTCCAAGGCTCCTATTCTCTGTTAGCAAGACTACGCACAGCGAAGAAAAAGCCTTTTTTAGTAAGACTCATTAAAGAAAAAAAGTAAGTAAACAAACAACTAAGAAAAAATCTAATAGCTAATAGTCAAACTAACAACAAACGGACATACAACAGAGTAAATAAACAAAGAAAGTTTAAAAACAAACGAGAGAGAAAAAAAAAAAACTTAAAGAAATAAATAACTACATAAAAAGACAAGATAACAGATGGACAGCTTTGTCTTGTGATCTATCAAGCCAAGCATCTGCACAAATTCAAAAATTCGACTAGTATATTTCAATATTAAAGACCTTTAGCATCGTGTTTCCGCTAACCGCTATAACCTTTAACTGATAGGAATCGGGCACCGGAAAACGCCCACGAACACGAAGAAACACTCGGCATCAATTCTTGAATATTCTATACGTTCAATTCAAAATTATGGCGGCGAGTAGAAGGTAYGAGTTCAAAGTCGAGTATGGAGGCGGGGGAAGTTTTCGAGCAATTTCTACAAATTTTCCAGGAGGAAATCCTGTTATGATACCCCGACCACTTTCAACAATCTCACATATAACGAGAGATCTCAAATCACTACTTATGCTCTTTCCCCTACTGTAAACACGACCAAGTTCGCTGATGTTCATTGTGCATTTCGAGAGAAAGGAATGCAGACAATATGACACCTCCAAGTGGGCGGAGTCACAGCGTCTCATAGGCAAATCCGCAGACGAATTTTTTAATGCGTGCCACACTTCAATGAAATCCGTAGTACGATGCTTTGCTAAGCTTTGCTAAATGTCGACTGAAAACGCCTAACGTCGAACTGCAGTTTGAGGTTTCCGGTACCTAGGAAGAACGTCGTACTACAGGTCTCTATTATTCACCTGAAACTTTGTTCGCTTCTTCCACCAACTTTGTGTCAATTAATGCCATAAGGAGCTTCTTCAAGGTAGGATTCTTGTCACTCTGTCTCCAGTGAACCAGCATTTGGTAAGCTTGTTCTGCATTGCCTTCAGAGTTATAGTCGACTTGCAAACTTTGTAGCTTGTTATTTTTAACATCAAGATTTTCCCCAATTTCTTGCCACTTCGTAGTTGCATGTTGAGCTACATAAAGAAAAAATCTTCTGTACTTTTTTATATTCCCTTTCTGACTAAGGTCATCATTCAGCTGGTCTGCAAATAAATGGAATGGAAATTTTTCGTACTTTATCTTAACTCTGTGAATCCACACAATATACTTGCTTATCATCTGGGCGTTATATTTTCCCGTTCATGACTGTTGTTAATTCTCTTGAGAATAAGATTATTTTTTCAAGTTGTTTTTATATTCATGTGTCCCGGGAAATGACAAGAGGTCTGAATTGGGAAAACATTACGCAAAAGGTAAAAATGAAATGACAAGAGGTCTGAATTGGGAAAACATTACGCAAAAGGTAAAAAAGTCTATTTTCAAAGATTATATAAGAAAGGAGGAAGCAGGAAGGGACAGAGAGGCAAGACGAAGAATCAAGTTAAGGAAAGGCAAAGAATGGTAGATGAACAAAGAAACATGAGCAAGAGAAAGAAAATCAGAGAGGAAAGGAGAACGATAAAGCAAATAAAGCCAAAAGAAGTGGGGCAAAAAGCTAGAGATAAGCAAAGTAATGCAGGGCAAACGATGGTAAAAGGGAGCAAACGCGAAAACATGAAAATCAAGGAGGAAAGATGGATGGGAATAAATAGGTATTGGAGAAGCTTTCGCATGACTGTGCAAAGCTGTATGCGTGCCGTGACCGTTATGCTTTCTAGAATTTTGATTGGCTTTTTTCTCGCGCAATGCGATTGGTCTGACAGTGTCGTGTCCCTGGCGTGACCATGTCCGTGTCGTATGCTTATGTCGTGTGCCAGATATTTGAATAGAGAGTATTTTAGGATTTAAAAATTCTCGCTCAATGTGATTGGTCTGGTGTATCCATTGCCATGTCACGACCATACTCGTGCTGTGGGCTTTCCACAATCAGAAGAAAACTGCTCTACTGTAGGCTGACAATATTGAGTAGAGGGAATAGATATGGAATGGAATACGAGGGCTTTAAAAATTAAGGGGTAATTATCATAAAATTAAAAATCTCATACTTGAGCCATCTTTGAGATTCGATTTTATTGCTTCAAGATGGTCAATATTGTCTTCAGATAATCCTACAATGGAGTAGTCACAATTAAAATAAATAAAACATCTGAATTTTACAAGTTTTGTTCCAATGCACATAGGTTCCCATTCCTGTTATATACCCCACTCATAAGTGATCCCAAACATCTGACAGCTTTCAAGCCTCTCATTTTATTCTTATCGTTAAATATAGCTAATAATAAGTAAAGCTTATAATAAATAAATAAATAAACAAACAAACAAACAAACAAACAAACAAACAAACAAANAAACAAACAAACAAACAAACAAACAAACAAATAAATAAATAAATAAATAAATAAATAAATAAAATAAGCATGGAATGCTTAATATTTGGTATGCTACCTAACGACATTACTTACCTCTTCTCCTTCTATTAAGTATTGTTCTTATAGGTTTTCCAGGGTTGGGTGATATATTTTTGTTTTACTGGGGGTGGGGCTTGGAAAATTTAGAAGGGGGCTTGACTTGAATGCCATGTATGCTTGCTAGTATACTAAATGAGTATAATAATCATCCTTGTTTTTCTTAATAAAAAAATCAAAGCATGGAAATTGCTAACTGGAATGGAACCTTGCACTGACCACTGGTATGTTAAAATGAATAAATGGATGAATTCAGCTAGTCTATATAATATTTTCTTTGCTAAAATATGTCTTAATAGCTAGTTAATAGAATTTTAGCAAAATTAATTTCCATCAATTTAGATATTAAGACACCATTATTTCACCACTTTTCTGCATATGAATTTCCTGTGGTGTGGCGTGAGCTACAATGTACCCTGTAAAATCAGTAACCCTCTTATGCAGTAAGAATCAATCCCAAGTGTTTCCCTATTATTATATATTAAACAATTTTTGGATTAGGTTGACCATAATATTGCAAATTATTAAAACCAAGGCCATGTCAATCTGCTGAAGCAGTATATAGGCTGAGATTGATATAACAGCTGAGGTCTTAATAATTTACTATATCCCACGAAAATCAAATTCAATAATAGTGCCTTATAGTACATTTTGTAAACTAAGAATAAAGATTTGATTGTTTTGAAAAAAAAAAAAAAATAGCAAACATATCTCAATCTCCATGACTGTTATCTTGAGTGAACATGACATGATAAATGTGTTAACTGAAAAACTAAACAGCAAGAGAAAATGACCTTAGTGAAGAAATCCCCTCGCCCCATCATGAACACTCTTTGTTGCTATTTTTAGAATCTTTGGTGCTATTTTTAGAATCTTTGGTGCTATTTTTAGAATCATTCATTTGAATCTTTGTTTTTCTGCATGCGCATACTGCATGCACTCAGTACCCTGTTTGCTCATGTTTTCTTTTGTTTAAAAAAAATGTAAGCAAACATCATGGCATCATGTAAGCAAAATTTAATGTTATTCTAAAAATAGCATCAAACGGTGCCTATGATGGTTACAAGCATGACCAGAGATTCCTTCTCTTAGTTCATTTTTTCTTGCCAATGGATAATGCATTTATCATGTCAAGTATGTCACATGTATGGCACCAGGGATAATGCTGAGGGCTCTTGGCCAGTCAGAAGCAAGATAGTAAGTGAATGTATAAATTGAAATATCTTCTAGATACAGTACCTGAACAATTTGACACCTGGATTGGAGATTTTTCTTTGTGACTATTGCTTTGGTCATCTTGCTTGAGTGGGGCTGTAAGTAGCTCTTTAACCAGAATTCAATGAAATATCATTAACAGTTATTATTGCATTAACATACATTTATCAGCTAGTATATTCATTGAAATTATCTAAGGTTCAAAGTCTTTTAACTCAATTATGACATTAAGATTAAATTTGACCAATCGTGGTGACAAAAATTTTTTTATAAATCTGACATCTCCTACTGAAAATTGCAAAGACATGCAAATATAACTGTGTGCAAGCTAATATAAGCAGGCCTGCAAAGATTTGAAAATACTAAGACCTACCTTTTCCCCCATTTACTATAAGCTTGGAGTGATCTTTTGATGCTGTTATGGAGAGGAAAGATACATGAATGTAACTGTATTATGATATATATAGTTGAAATATTTCCAGTACAAAGCAAAATTTCATGGAAATGTCCAAGCTCGGCCCTAGCATGCAAATCCTCTTCAAAACTTCCCTTCCTCAATCACCCCACAGGACTGGGCATTACATCTCAAATATTAGGTCTCTCCCCGGGGGGTTTTCTCCACTGGTTCTATCTTCATGGTTTTACTCCCTCCACAATACACCCAAGATATTAAATTTCCATTCAATCAGCCTTGCTCTGACTTTGATTAGCCAACAGGTTGTTTCAAGGTACTGATAAAATTTGAAGATTTTTCTGTAAACATGTTGTGCTAGTGCCACTGATTAAATTTTGTATTAGAATTAAGTGCACACAGAAATTATCTACAAAAATATGAATATAAATGATGTAAATATTTCATACATACCCAAGGCATCATTCTTGTATGTAGTTTGCTGATATACACTGCCCTCGTATGGATCTGTTGGATGTCCATGGTACATTTTTGGAGGTGAATTAGGAAACTCATTTTTGTTATCTGTCTGATCGTCTAAACCATGACCTAGTTCTGAAGGACCATTAAATAACTCATCATGTTCTTGTGATTGCTTTGGTTTTGATATTTGCTCGTTGTCTTCTGGTTGAGAACCATTTCCATCTTCCTCTATCTTGTCTTCAAATTTTTCGTCTAATTTTGAATCAGGTTTTTGGTCTTGTGTCATCACTCCTGAATAAAAGGAAGACTGTGGAGCAGTTTTATCTTTCTCTATCTTCTTGTCCTCAAATTCTTTGTCTAATTTTGAATCAGGTTTTTGGTCTTCTGTCACCTCTACTGAATAAGAAGAAGACTGTGGCGTAATTTTATCTTCTTCTTTCTTCTTGTCCTCAGATTCTTTGTCTAATTTTGGTTCAGGTTTTTGGTCTTCTGTCACCTTTACTGAATAAGAAGAAGACTGTGGTGTAATTTTATCTTCTTCTTTCTTCTTGTCCTCAGATACTTTGTCTGATTTTATATCAGATTTTTGGTCTTCTGTCACCACTTCTCCTTCCTGTTCAGATTCCACTTTTTGGCTTTCACTGCCACTGTTATCTAGTAGACAAAAATCAATGGGAAATAGCAATAATTCTTTTTCCCAATCAGGTATCCCTTAAATAATACATTCTGATTGGATGCGTGAATAAGCATTATTTTCTATCTTTTCCTATGGTGTGGTATAGTCCTATCATGATATAAGGCTTGTCATACAAGCTTATGCATGGAAAACAGATTGTTAAACCCCAAAAAAAAATTGCAAAACAAATGGAAAAGTAAATGGGAAAAAAATAATTAAATATTTAATAACTGACCTAAAGTTGGTTGGACAATTAAGGAAAAGATGTGCCCTCAGTTTTGAAAACGGACCTGACGGCCTAACAGCCTTGTTCCATATACTTCAAGACCTCGGGCACAGTTTTTCCTTATCTGGACCTCATGGCTGGTAAATAACACATACATATGTATTGCACAAATTTATAAACTTTCTTAACTTAATGTGTAGTTCCAGAAATTATCCAAACCCCAAACCCACCCCCCATTACCTCCAGAAATTCCAATTTCCTTCCAATCATACAAATTCTGTAATTTTTTCTGAAATTCCAAATTCCCCTGGGGGGAAGGGGGGGGAGGGGGGGGTGGGTAATTTCTGGAACTACACAATGTCAAATTATATCATATGTCATACGTACAAGTTACCTTGCTTGATTCCAAAAATAGAAATAGAAATTTCATTATTTTCTCTTTTTTCAAAACTGCCAACTACAGTCTCTTTATCTTGAAGAAGAACTGGACCGGCATCAATATCTTCCAACTTCTTATAATTATCAAGATATTCTGCATCAACACCATACACATTGGATAACTGATGATTCAACTTTAGTGGAATAAATGTGAGGACGTCTTCTTTGTCTTGCTTCTTTTCTTCATAGCTTAAAACATATATTATTTCTTCTTGACCTCTTAAATTTTGAGCTACTCGAATCTTCTTACTGTATTTTTCCAAGAATTTGCAACGATCTAAGTCACATTTATCTAATTCTTGAGAATCACAAAGCAAAAATATGTGTTCTTGAACTTTAACAAGGTTAGCAGGTGAAGAGTCTAGTTTACATGACTTTGATTTGCCTGAAAATCGATGGTAAGTAAGTGTAGTTTTGATAATTTTGTCTTCTTCAAGATCAGGATCACATGCATAAAAGAAATATCTAGCATTCTTAAACTTTTCACTGTCAGCTGATTGTTTTATATTATTTCCGATAAACTTTTGAAGATTGGCATCATTTTTTATAATACAGCCATAAATTGTAAATGTTATTTTCTTTTTTCCTTTTCTGTATGTCATTTCAACAGTTGCTGTCCCTTCGGTGCCATCTTTCTTGGATATATGTAGGCCAGCCATAGCTGTACAAAAGACAAGGCTGATCTGAAAACCTGTATGAAATAAAAAAATAAAAGAAATAAACGAATAAATAAACAATACATTAATTAAATGCATTTGAATGAATGGTGGATGGATGGATGGATGGTGGATGGATGGATGGTGGGTGGGTGGATGGATGGATGGATGGATGGATGGATGGTGGATGGATGAGTAAGTATGCAAGGGACTAAATCCCCCTCTAATGAACTGTGATGGATGAGAGAAAAAAATCACTTTTTTGTGTCTAGTCATTCTAGGGTTTTTGCATTAATTGGTGACACTTTTCACACACACACACTACCACTTTGTTCAATACATTTATGCACACAGTTCTCAACTCACATGTTGATTTTTTACAGAGGGAGGAAACTGGAGAGCCCGGAGAAAACCCTCGTAGCAAGAAAGAGATCAACACATCAAGCAACCTCAATTCACATGGCAACCGCAGGGCTCGAACCAGCAACACTGCATTAGCCGCGTGAACACCAATGCTACCCAGAGTAGAAAGGTTAAGAGAGTGAGTTAGGATGTAGTATTCGGCATTTTCGAGCCTAATGATGTGATTAAAACAGAGTTTATAATTTCAAGATTTTCATGTAATTTATATTTCTTTTAAGATAGAGTAGATAGGTTCTGGGTTTTGGACTCTAAGTAGCTCATTAGCTAATCTAACAAGACCAAATTCTAGCCTCCCCTCGGGATTGGACCGAAACTGAGCTGTTAAGACACGTCCAAAGCAGGGAATGATCCTTCGCCTTTAAAAACAAGGCATGTAAGACTCATTCTTAGAAATCCAGGAAGTCTGTAAGCCAACATTAAAGCTTAAATTAAGTTTACACGTACATTTTGACAACTTATCTAGCAAAAGATATAGTGATTCCGCTAGATGTCAAATCCCTATAGGGAAGGGCTGGGAATTTACTTATAGCTTGGCGATATCTGAAAGCAAACATGTTTGATATTTGTATCTCATTTTTGCATCTCAGTTTAATGAACAACGTGTCTCTTATTTCTTTAGCAAGTTCCTTATTTGAGTTCAAAACTGACCCGATTCTAATTACAACAATAATAATAATAATAATAATTACATGTTTTACCAGGGTAAGCTCGTCAGCAAACAGCTGTTATCAAGGAGCGCCCTGGGGGCAACAAAAATTATCAACAAA
>NW_022258622.1:10014-29061 GCF_009602425.1 Actinia tenebrosa | reverse complement strand
ATATCACAGGAAGACGGGTTTGAAATACCAAATACTATAACAAAGACGATGTTTGACCGGCTGCCTCGAGTAGAGTGACACTATAGGACCACGTGAAGGGCTTTTATTATCTCATTTGCATAATCCCCGGGGACTCAAATTAGCAATGCAAATTGAGTTTGCATAGGGTCAGGGTTTTGAGGTCCTGGCGGCAGACCCCTACCCAAGTACCCAAGTTGGGGTGGTAGTACCCCCCCCCCCCCGGGATTATTTCAAGATCACAAGAGTTATTAGATCACCAATGCTGATATTTACCAAAGGGTATTGAAGATAAGTGTGTTATTTCAGTCTTGGATGTGTTGCATACAAGCCCATTTGCTGTCATCACCCCAGTGAAGAATAGAATTGACACAGCGTTGAAGACTGATGGGTTCCCTTTCTATGCAATTGAGAAACTTCTCCACCGTCAAATACAATAGACCTCCTCGGCTCTGGAGCGCTCGAGCGTAATGTTGTCCCATTTCAGAACACGTGTAATTCCCTTGAGAATATTCTTTGAGTTGTATCCATATTCATGTGTCTTCTCATGTGCAACCGAGCGCAAACCTTAAACAAAGAAATAATAATCTAGGGAATGCCACGTGGTCTGAAATGGGACATTACGTCAGAGCCGAGGTCTATAAGCCTTTTCACAGTTTAAGAATCGATTCCACTGCGCATGCGATTTTATCCCGAATTTCTACCTTCTTTTGTCTAAACCTTCTTTTGTTCTTAATTAAACAAAAGGTGAGAAATTCGGGATAAAATCGCATGCGCAGTGGCATCGATTCTTAAACTATGAAAAGGCTTATTGAGTGTCGTCTGAAACAACACAGCCGATACTGTGACTCTCAATGATTTCTTAAAAGGCCAATAGGTCTATAAGCTAGTTTACGTTTCAACACATCCCACCCTTGTGTACCCCCCAAACACTGAGAAATTAATAAAGAAAAATATACTTTATTTTATTTGCACTACAATTTCAGGGAAAAGACATACAAATTTAGCAGCCATTGGTAGATTTGACTTTGGAAAAATTATCTTACATTTGCCACGAACTATAAGAATTAACTTTATTAAAGTTCATGAAAATATTTTAAGTAGTGTTGGTAACCCATCTCCTAAATGCAGAGTAATCCCTAAATTCATGGTATTTCATAAGATAGCCTTTGAAAAAGGAGTGTTTTTTTTTGTTCTACCAAATACCCAACTTTCAAAATACCCTATAAATGAACTTGAGTAAAAAGTAAGACTTTAAAGTTCAACTATCATTTGCGGTAATATTCATAATCTGTACGCAATTAAATAGCATCTGTAGTTTTTTTAAGGTTAATAAAAAAAACTTTTCCAAACCCTAGGATAACATACCAGGATTAACTCATTTTGGCTATCAATACTGTACATTAAAACCCCTAGATTTTGTCAACAATTATATTCCTTTAACAATTTCCTTACATTACCCTAATTATTGTATTAGAGTGCTTACACTAAATCCGTGAAACAAATACTAATTTTCAAGCACTAAATAGTGATAATTAAACAATAGAAAACAAAGGATTCCGTATGAAATAGTACTATTTAATGCTCACGGTTTTAGTGCGTGCACTCTAATGAACCTTACTTGAAAAAAATAAATTGTTAATCACTATCACTAATAGAGAAAAGTAAAACTTTCACAGAAAGAAAAAAATATTGTTTTTCAAAACCTTATACCATAAAGAGTAGATATAACTCTACCAAATAACCAAACAAAAAACATCAGTGAATTCTGCATGAATTTTGAAAAAGGCTTTGCTGAGTAATATAGCCTTAAATTAGGCTTTGGTAAATTATAACAGGAAGGCATCGAAAAGTCTTGATAGTGAAAGTAAAAAAGAATTATTCACTTATTATTTCACAGGATGAAAAGTAACGTGCAAATCTAAATAAAAAAATAAATTTGAAGACAAAGACCTCTTGAAAGACCAATCTTCTTCATATTCATGCAAAACTCAATAAGTTTACCATTTACTAATTAACCACATGATAATAGACCCCTTGCACTGAGTCCTGAGAGGAATCGTTCTTGGGAACCAAAAGAAGGAATGTTTTTGAGTAAGAAAAGACGGCCTATTGTTTTGTCCCCCAGAATAATTATTCCTCTAAGGAGTCAGTGCAAGGGGACTAGAGAAACCAAATTAATTACATTTTAACTAAATTCAAATATTCCTATTTTCTTTTTTTTGTTTCAGTTTAATTTAGTATCAGGCATTACTAATTTTTTAGCAATATCTGAATTTACAAAAACTGTATTGCTACAGGGAGTTCCCCCAGTCACTGATGAAAATGGATGCTGAGGTGTGATAACCTTAGGTAGAATGGGGGTCATCTGGTTGGGTGTGGCTACAGTGGCACGAGCAGGACCTCTGATACCTGGAATTGCAGTCATGACCATTCTAGGACTGAATCCTTGGGTGACTGAGGGCTGGACATTCACCAGAGGTCTAATTATCTGGTTATCTTTCAAACATGTCATGCTTTCTTGAATAAAGTTGGCATTGTTTAGAGTGCCAACAATGTTCATTGGTAAAGTTGAAGATGGCGGCATTATATTGGTAGTAGCTTGCATTATATTGCCCAGGCAATTCTCTTCACTGGGTGGATGAGATAGTGGTAATAGTTTTCTTGTCTCTGAAGTACTTGGTGTTACTGACAGCAAAGCTGGATTAGATGCAGAAGATGAGAAGGTGTGTTGCTGTGGCATTGCTAGGAAGAGAGGAGCCTGGCTGGTATGGAGCGATGGGGCACTACAGGTTGCCATTGTCCACAAAGACTGTAAATTTGAAGATGTTAATGATACTAGATTTACGCTTTGAGCATTATTGGATGACGCGACTGATGCATTTGTGGGACTTGTAGTATTGCTCACTGGAGAAGGTGCTATTGGAGTGACACCCATAGCTTGTAAAGACAATGGAGATAGACTTCCTGATTTGGATGCTGTAGATTGAGTGACTGTCTTGTCTTTACCTAGAGGATACCAGGGCTTCATATTCTTAACATAATTACTCAGAGGCTTCAAGGGGCTCACATCATCTATTGAATTAGCCTGAATTTCAACTGATGAGTGGATGCTGTCATTATTCTTGGACACTTCAGAACGGGTCTTGGAAAGTGCTTTTTCCAGTTCATCTTCCATTCGTTTCCATCTCTCATCCTTGACGTCAAAATCCTTCTGTTCCTCTAATAGCTTTTTCTGCTTCTCTCGCTCCAACAGTATCTTTTGTTCAGGAGATCCTTCAACTACACTAGGGATGATATGCTTAGCCGGTGGGCTCTTTGTGGTGGAATTGATATCATTCTGCTCTGTCTCAAAGGGCTTGAATGGAGATGTTGCTGAATGTACAAACTTTGTAGCATTCTCAGACTCATTTTCTTTGACCATGACATCATCAGAACTTTTGCGGCGCTTAGAGCTTGGGCCATCATCTTGTGATGAATTTTCCCCATTGAACAGTGTTCTTCTACTTTTTTTGTTCTCATCAGGTATGAGATATGCTTGACAGGCAGAAAGAAGCTCAGACATGTGGTCAGGATACTGCTCTTTCAGTTTCATTAATTCAGAATGAAATTTGATTGAGCCTGGACTTCTTATGGAATTGTCATCTAAAGGGGGAAAAGAAAAAAAGAATGAGAAAAGAAAATTTGCTATATGATTAGTGATAATTATGATAAGGCCAAACAAAAAAGTGTGTTTCCTGTTGCGCGATAAAACCTTATTTTCTTGCTTATTTTTGCCGACCCTAATATTTTTTCATTCCCAAATGTACCACACAGTTCCAGTAAGCTCATTTCCACTGAAAACGAAAAATACCTTGTTGTGTCAGAAAAAAAATCCGACCTACCAACCCCAATTATTTTTCTCATGCAACAGGAAACACACTTATTTTTTTGTTTGGCCTAATGATAATGGCTCTTCTTGCACTGGATTACAATTAGAATTTAGACGTTGATTTTTTATGGAGGGACGAAAACCAAAAAACCCTTGAAGCACAGTAGAGAAGTAACGAGCTCTACCCACATACGGCGCAGAGCCTAGCAGGACTTGAACCTGGTTTGCATTGGTGAAAGGTAAGCATTGAAGATAAAGGTACATCTCAAGGCAATTACCAAAAATACAAGAAAATGCTCTGCTTTGGTCATCCCTTCCTAATATTTCACCCTGAATCTAAATGATATTCAGTATTTACATTGTAATAGAAAAGCATTGACCAAATTCCCCCAAAAATGCTGAGATATAGTTCTAACAAAATTTCCCACACATACCTCTAAAACCAGTAATTTCCTGTATTGAATATCCATCTCCTTTGTCACTAGCTCCATTATCACTATCACTAGACAACACCCTTTTCTTGCTTGCAAACCCTCTATCTGATCTGGAGCGTGGTAGCTTGCTTTTGCCGTTTCCATCAGATTTTGTGCGACGTAACTGTTGCTGGCTTGGCCGGCGGCTGATTAGTCTCCCAAATGCACCTATGGTAATACATGAAACACTTTAGTAAGCTGAACTTGTTTCAATTATAAGTAGCTTATTACTGATTATTGACAGTCATATAAAACAGGGCTTAAAATAATAGCCAATCATCTAACAATATCCAGCCAGAATTGAAACTTTACCTTGCCAATTATTTTGACCTGTAACTTTGAGCCAGAAATGAAGTATGAGGAAGCTAGAACTAATAGACCCCTTGCATATCAAAGGAGCTCAATTTGGAGGTCAAAACAAAAGAATTTCAAGCATTATCTCATGAGAATTGGAAACCTATTGTAATGTCCTTCAAATTGAGCTGCATTCCGACATGTGGCAAGGGGTCCACATAGCCAGTTATGATGATTGGCCAAGCGACTGATTGGCCTTTATTGTAAGCCATTTTTTTATAAGTTCTTATAAGACTTACTCTCTTCTGTGTCTACTGGTTCCTTCTCCACCAAGGAATTCTTACTACTTCCACCTCTTTTCTTGGGATGGTTGTTCAAATCACCTAACAAAAGATTAAGTTTACATTATCAGGGCACTAAATTTAAACTTTTAAACTCACTAGCAAAACCTTACCAGCAAGTTTTGTTCTCACAGAAAAAAATCACTAGTGATTGATCGTTGCTAATAACAATTACTTGATGGGGGTTCTAAACTTTCCAGTCCTTCAATTTCTGGACTGTGGTCAAATTCACAAAACTAGCTAGTTAAGTTATTTATTCCTCACTAAATACAACATTTCACACGCAACTTTTGAGTTTGTGAGCATTAATTTTGTGCCCTGATTCTTCAATAAAATTTATGGTTCATGGTACTATAGATTTCCTTCAATCCATCAGTTCAATTTCAAACTGTGATTCATGTTGAGTTTTCATCTTAAATGTAATTCTTCAATAACTCCTTTAAACGAGAGGTTTTCCTTGTCTTCTTTATTTAAAAGGAAATGTTTAATCAAACTTAATGTCTGATGTTATGAATCAAGGCACATCAGAAAACAAAGAGGGCCTTGAACCAAAAAATTCACTTGGAAAACAACTAATAAAACTGGAAGGAACTGAATGAATCTTTTTCTCTCATGGAGAATAATTTTCTACATATTAATTTACTTACTTGTAGGTTTGTTAAGATCGTCTAGACTGTCCAAATCAATACCAATCCATCTGAAGCCAGGCTTTCTGCCACTTTGGATGTTATGAATATGGACTTTCTGGATAAGCTGTAAGCTTGACAAGATGTTGGCGATATCGTAAAGACGGCGCACTTTAGCTGCAAAAAATAAAAAAGTCATTAGCACACTGCAACATTAAATTATGACTCTTCGCACTCACTCAAACCAAATATTCTAGATGTTTGAGCTTTTGGTACTGCTGATAAACTTTTCTATAGTTATTTACTCAATAGGCCTAATTCGTCTAGGTGTTATGTTTTCCTATTTAAAACCACATTGTCATTCCCTTGAAAATAAGAGTTTTCGTTTGAGTTGTATCCCTATTCATTTGTCTTATCAAGCACAACCATTGAACAAAGAGATGATACTCTTGGGAATGACACATGATCAGTAATGGGAAAACATCGCACCAAGATGAATTAGGTCTGTTGTTAGTAAATTTTTTCAATCATTAGATTTCAAGAATGCTTGGACATTAGGAGTTATCTTTATCATGTATTTTTATGAATTAGATGTAATGAGGAAATCTATGATCTTGTTTTAAATATTTGCACCTTACTTTGAAACTTACTTTTGTACTTAGCCTTTCCTTCTTCCTCTTCATCTATCAATAAATTAGCTGCATCATCTAAGGTAACTTGCCGATTCTGGAGAGCAAGATTATGAATTTGATCATCAAATACTGAGAAAATACTGCCCGCTCCAACAGCCAATCAGAATACATGATTTTAAGGATAGTGGCCGATACCCCACTAGGAAAATAATAAACATGTTTTTAAATAACAGAAAAGTAGAATTGTTATTTACCTCCGAAAGTAAGAACATCATTAAAAATTTTTGGCTCAATACACCAAGTGACTTGTCCTTTCTGCAATAATCTGCTTCTACAATAATTAATCACACAAATGCATTTAAGTATTAAAGTTCATTTGTTTTAACCTTTGTGCCAGGAAAAGGACATTTCAACAGGCCTTTTGTATTAATGGTGTCATTGTCACTACCACACCCAGAATTTCCTTACACTCTTTCTTTTGTACCTTTTGTTCCTTTAACTAGCACATATTCACTTACTATTCTCATGAAGGAATAAATATTTGAATAAGAAAAAAAATCTTGCAGCATCCTGGTAGCTGCAGTAAAATCATACCATCTTACAAATGTCCTATTTATGGTCCTATTAGGTAAGGTTTTTAGCATTAAAGAGTTCATCACCAAAGAAGTGGCAATCACAATTCTGACATATGGTTACCTACCTCTTTGCTTTTTTGCCCAAGCATCATCTTCACCATCAAACATACTTGGTAAACACCCCATTCCAGGTAGACAAACTTTATTATTTTTAGGAAGAAGATGAGGCAATTTGTTTGTTCCAGCTTTTGCACACTACGGAAGAAAAAATTATAAAACCCTTATTATATAAAAACAAGCTTAACCATTTTCTTTAGGCATTCACTTGAGTTTGACGTCAAAATTAAATGCTTTTTTAAAGTTTAAACATATATGTACCAAAACACAGCATATGTATGCCATGTTTCTTTACCTTATTTTGACAAGCCATCTGTGGATTTTCCTTATCTGTGTTCCCTCCTTTACTTGTAAATCCATGTGTAACAGCAAATTGCTACAAGAATAAACATTAAGATTTTCTAATGAGAATGTATTGAGCTAAGCGTAGCCTTCTCATCTTCTCATTTTAAAAAATGAGGTCTCAATGAATATTCAAGACTACACAACTCATACCAATATACTGGAACAAAACATGCTTGAGTTCAAAAATGCACAAACTTTAACTGCCAAGGCAATCACTGAAGTCCTTTCTACCTACAAATATTGCTGGCTAATACTATATAGGATACAATTTGCCGGATGAAAATATTTTTACCTTTAATTTAGCTAATGTTTGAGGCAGTCTTGTCTTTCCATGCCACATGTATCTATTCTTGGCAAATCTGCTAATAACCTCTACACTTTCAAGGACATTGACAATGTCATAGATTCTTCTCCGCTCAACACCTAACAAGTGAAACAAAAACAACAAACTTGATATTAAAATTTATGCAAAAAAGTGCAGATCTTGTAAAGACATTTTCATATCTAGAGAACTATAAATGGTAAATCAAATGAAAATAATAATTGAATGTATCTCTATTTTTCGAATTTCTTTACTTACTCAAATCCTTAGCAACTTCATCAAGGCTGATCTCTATTCTCTCACTAGGAGAAGGGTTTTCAGGGTACTTGGCCAAAAATCTATGGAAACCATAACAAGATGACAAAGATTCATAGAAAGACAATACAATTGATGCATCTAAAATCTTAATTAATTGATCTCTAGCCAAGCCCCGACTCCCCAGGGAGCCCGTAGTCAAACAGTTTTGGAGGGAAACCAGGCATGATTTGCATGAAGGACCACAATAGCAAACAGTAAATGACTATGACCATAACTTGGGGAAAATAAGGACATTAAGATAGACATATACATATACACTAGATTTATGACTTTTATCAATATTTAAGAATGGAATTGGGAGTTAAAACTGTAGATGCAATTTAGATTCCCCGCCAAAATCAAAAATGCCGCGAAAAATCTATCTCATTAAAAATTCAAACACCACTAGACGATTGAAAATGGCGGCAATTTATAAAACTAGTGTAACGCCATCTCCATCAACTCATGTAAAATTTACCTTTGGCACAGCAGACCAAGAGATTTATCCTTCCTACTTATGACCATTTTCTCAGATTCTGAACCATCTCGAAGGTTTACGTGGACAAAACCGCCATTTCTGTAAACAACTTTGGAGTCAAACATCGGTAACGCGAACGAAGGCACAGCACAAAAGCTTGGAATTGGACTGGTCTGTTCAGGTTCTGTGAAGAGTTCTCGCTTCTTAGTCTCCCGATCTCGGATTGCTGGACTTGCTGCGCTGACTAACATTTTTAGATTAGCTGTAGGTGTGAGTGGTTCATCTTCTGTGTTTGTTGGAGCGACTGAGGAGTCGGATTTCATCGTATGCTTCGGGGGTGTAGCAGGAACCATCATTGTTTTTCCACTTAATTGCAAATCTAGAAGAGCAATCGAGCTCTCACTGCTTGCAGCTTGTGATTTAAGAGATTTTAAGTTACGTTCCATATAATTTTCATCTGACGTTATCGGACTTGTAGAGCAGTTTGAGGTAATGGTTGATATCTCTGCCAAGGACGGGTGTCTGCTTAGCGATAATGACCCAGAGCTGTCACTAAGACATGAATCAGAATCTTTCTCTGATTTGTTCCAGGTTTCAGGGTTTGTCGTGGAAACCATGATCTCTATCTAATAAAACCTAAAAGAGAAAGAGAATCCATTTTAAGGTCAGTTAGAAACTGACTAATAGTCCAGTATGTATGTAAATTTCAGCGCGCGACTTGAATGGTTGTCTTGCCACACAACTGCCCCACAAAATTGTCAAAATCTCCCCGAAAAATACAAATCTTTTGTAAAAATACAAATATAGAATTATTCTTCAGTAACACGAAGTCAAGTTTACTGCATATTTAGCCTTATTAATACAAAAAAGAAAGAAATATTGCCTAATTTAGCAGAGTGGTAACGGATTTACTTCCCATCGGGTCCACGTAGTACGTAGTCTACTCACCTGAATATAATCTGAAGTAATCCAACAAAACAGCTGATAAAACACACATGTGTTACTTCGGGCTTCGTGGAGCTTTTGTCTAGTATTATAGACAAATATATGAAATATTTTTTGTAGTAAATCACCTAATAATCGTCTAGAGTCCGTAGAGTCGACCTTCCAAATCGGTTGTGAAAATATTTGGCGCGTTCATATTTACGCGGGGTTCAGTGACAGACGCCGGTTCAACGCCTCTCAACCAATCAAAACCCCAGAATATAAGTCACATGACAAGCTTCAAGTTAGTCACCTCATATACCACTCGCATTAACCAATCAGCTAGCGATATTTAGTCACGTGAAATTTTTCGAATCTATCATGTTAGTGTCACGTGGGTATGGTAGTTCTTAGGCTTCGCGCTGCTGAAATCAGCGCGCGGTTCCTGAGCGAGCACATTTTTCGGCGCCGATTCAAAATGGCGGCGCAAAATGAAGGTAAAATTTAAATCTTTTTTTTTCAAAGTTTTGACGCTTCTAATCGTAATATTTTGGTATTTTTTTAAGTGCGAGGAGAAATATATACGCTCATTTGTTTTTGATATTTTCATAGGAATTTGGCGGCCCTACAAGGACCTGCTCGAGATCGTCGAACGAGCCGTTTATCGAAAACGTCCCGAATATCAACACGATCTTGAAGTCGCGCTTAAAAAATCTAAGCCTGATTTCTTGACTTTATTGAATAATCCTGTAAGTAAAAAAATATGGAATTCATTATTAGCTATGCCATAATATATTGTTAATTATGATGAAGTGAAATCTTTAGTTTGCATTTCTTACCTTTAATACAGTTAGGATTTTGACAACTGAAAGAATTCGAAGCATTAATTGGTAATATAGATTATAATAAAACTTTACCCAGGGAAGGGTCCTTGGGATTTTTTAATGTGTTTTCTGTATTGTTGTTGCATCAATCAACTTTCTTTACTGAATAATAAGAGGATGTACCAAAATAATCCCATACCCCCCACCCCACCCCCGCAAAAATGCTGGATACCCCTTGTTGGTTTAAACGATTTTAAAGGCTCTCCTATGATTATTATCCCTTCTCTCCCCATTCCCCCACCCTCTTCACCCCCTTGGGTAGCATGGGTGGCGTAGCAGTGTGAGCGCTCGCCTCTCATCAATGCGACCCTAGTTCGAGTCCTGCCGGGTTCGGTGTTGTGTATGAGTAGAGTTGTTTGTTGGTTCTCTCCTGTGCTTTGAGGGTTTTCCGGGTTCTCCGGTTTYCCTCCCTCCGCAAAAATCAACTCCTAAATTCCAATTCGATCACGGAATGAGGGCCAGAGGTTTGTTAGCCACTGGCTATTAAGTGCTACCCTTGTGAAAAAAGGACGTTTTTTTTTCTTCTTTTTTTCTCTCCCCTGTTTCCCATCAACCTAGCTAATATATAAAATTGTTAATTATTTCATGATCCCCTTTTTAGGGTCAGGTCAAGGTTTTCAATGCCCCCCATTTTCTCATTAAACCCTATCCCTTCAATAAATAATGATTTGATCTCTTACGATAAAAAACTTACGTACCCTTTCCACTTGTAAATTTACTAGGCAAAAAATCCAGTACACAGAAATGAAATCAAGCAAGCCTCTACTACAGGAATCTACCTTCATGGTCAACAAGAGAAACAAAAGCTTCCAGAACAATTCATTCAAGAATCACTTATCTTAAGTGACATTCTTGACCTGAATGAGTATGTTTGCACTGAGCTTTTGTTAGCAGGTGAACAACAGCAGCCAAATTTTCCAGGAATGACGCGTGGTCTAGTGGCTGTACTTCTATACCATGATGGTCGCCGTTGTCTTATCAGTGCTCTAAAGATACTAATGCAGTCAAGAGATGGTATCACATGGACACTTGGTTTGAATGAAGATTTGAGTCAATTGATTACTGGGTATACTGAACAGCTTCTTGAAGAAGGTATTACTCTTGCATGTTTTCTAGTGGCTTTCTGCTCTTTGCAATTCAAGCATTAAAGCATTATTAGAACAAACTTAGGAAAGGTATGCTTCTTTATTGGGGGGAGGCTGATAGGGCTTCTGAGGGGAGAGTCATCATTAATTTTTATTTTTTATTTTTGAAGTTAAATACATGTGTAATGGTTGTGTTTCAATTCATTACTTATTTACAGTGGTCTGTGAGTTTATTTTATGGCTGGAAAAAGTTCTAAACCTTCCATCTCTTGATCCTTGAATTGATGAAAGCTTTTCAGCTTTTAATGCTGAATCATAATTGATTTAGAAGACTATTGCGATAGCAATAAATGCCCTTCCCCCCTCCCCCCCCCCCCCCCAAAAAAAGTGGATGTTAAATTTAGAATATTTGAATCCAACATTTTGAGGTATAAATAGGTTCTGTACCTCAACAACTGATGTATATCGTATTTATTTGTTTGAAAGCTGCAGTGTGTATTAATTTTTTTGGGTTTAATATGCAGGGTTTATTCAAGGGTAGTGATAGCTCAAAAAAAGTGTTTACCATATACATAATGTGTAACCAATGATACAAAATAAATAGAAACATTTAAAGAATACAAAATACCATATTTTTAAGCTCTTATTAAATTTTTTGGGTTTCATTTAATTTGGGGATGGCACTTGGTGGGGTGCTTATTTGTGGTGTTGTTTAATCAGGGGAAACTTAAAACCAGTAAATATAGTACTTAATGCATTTTTTTGCTCAATTAGGCTTAGTTAACACAATACTAAAGCAGCTGGAAAGCCTCAGTATCCAATCAGAACTTGAAAAGCTTCAAAAAGGTCAAGCAATAGGAGATGAACGGCACAAAAGACAGCTGATTGATTTCATAACTGACCAGCGTCAACTTCTTGCCGAGTGCCTGTTTTGTGCCGCATGTCAATCAACGTTATCAAGAAGTGACACTCTGCAGTTGATATCGTATTTGAAGAAGTGTCCAGCAACAGAAGCTGATGGAACTCTTGATAGTGTCACCTTGACTCTCCTGATGGCCATGTTGTATTGCTTTAACGTGGATCCTTTGGATGACGGAAGTGAGATGCAAACATCTTTTAGTGGTAAATATACAATGTACATATATATCTATCTATCAGGCTCAATCTTGGTGATAGTTAACTAGTCAAATAGGTTTGGTTTGTTAATAGTCAATGGTCAATTTTTAAATTAAAAAAAAAAAAAAAAAATGCACAAGTTCAACAGTACAAACTCTTTGAAATTCCACGGGCCTTCACTGGAACACATGAATATGCTGCACAAAATTGACATTAATCCTGAGCAAGATAAAACTCAAAACTGGAGTATTGTAGGAATTCAATATATTTTTGGGTAGTAACTTTTTGTCCATTGCAAATAATTTTCTGTAAAACCATATCATTGATAAGGCCAAAAAAAAAGTTTGTTTCCTGTTCCGCAACCGACCCTAATTTTCTTGCCAATTTTTGCCGACCCTAATATTTTTTTCATTCCCAAATGCACCACAGGGTTCTCAGTAAGCTCATTTCCACCGTTGTATCAGTAAAAAAAAATCCGACCTACTGACCCCAATTATTTTTCTCATGCAACAGGAAACACACTTATTTTTTTGTTTGGCCTAACATCTAAGTTTTTTCTCAGATTTATTATCAGATCTAGGCTTCGTTATGATCTCCTGTTTGGTTCACGTTTGACATGAGTTTAATTCCTTTGTTCTCACTCTATGTCGTGGTTGGTTATCTTTTTTCAAGTGGTCCTATTTAGTGTCTTCACAGAAAGGAAACAAAATTGAATTTTTTAATGTGGGAATGTGTTGTTTTTTTTAATATGGAAAAAAGTAATTTTTATTTACAGTATTATTATATCATGAAAATCATGCATGTTTTTATTGTTTTACCCAATAGAGGATGCCCTCCCACTATTATCAGACCAGAATTTCATCCCAGATGTTCATCAGGAACTGTGCCGCACAGAGGGATGGGTCAATCAAGGTTTACTTGCCACAACTCAGTTTGCATGGTCACTAGTGTTGCGTTCATGCAGTCAGTGGTCCAGCTTGGTGGGTGCAGTAGAAGTACTAGAAGATGATGGAGCTGTCTTTGATGTGGCTGTAGAAGGAGGAGTGTTTGGGTTTTTAAGAACTTGTGTTGTTGGAGCTAATAATTTCCATCACGAGGTATACTTTTTTCTGACATCTGGTCATTTTTGATATTCCATTTGGCCACATATTGTCCAGTTATTATAATTTTCCATGCATGACGGCATCATATACCAGAATTTTTTGCACTCTATGTTTTGTTAGTTCATTACCACTAATTGTCTTGACCCAGTGTTTGTATCACACTACTGTACATCGCATGAGGCAATGAAGTTAAAACAAACAAAAAATTGTAAGGCATTCTAGTAAATTGCTGCCATCATGCAAAAACCTTATATATTTGTGCTGCAATGTATTTTTATTATAATATTTTTGTCTCAGTCTCTTTTCCTTGTTTTCAGGATTATTTTGTTCGAAGACTACATAGTGTTGTAACAGGATTTATTGTGAAAATGCCTTTGAAGGTATAATTTGATGAACCTTGACACTTGTCTTTAACCTACAGATCTAGAATGTACATAATGGGGTTACTGTTTTCTGGTTTATTTTAGGTTAAAGAATTGCGCAACCACGGAGATGAAGCATGCCGTATTATTCAGGCTTGCTTACAAGAGGGTCGTGAACCTCCCATTGATCTTCCCAGACATTTTGAAGATTTTTTGAAACTGGTAAAAATAATTTTGTAACATTTTCAGGGCTGACGATAATGACCGTTAAGTGACGAGTTGTGATGACGGGCCAAATTTTGTAACATCTTCAGGGCTTACAATAATGAGTGGTCATTGACGATTCGTGATGACCGACCAAATTAGTTTATCTTGGTCATACCTTGTTTCTGGCTCAACTTATCTGGTTGAAATGAAATTCTGTCCCGACATTGTTGCACAATCAGCTGTATTTTTGAGCCGTGCATCTCATATTTATAGGATGTACAAAAATAAGCTAACAGTTCAAGTTCTTTTTTTTTCATTTTAGTCTCGGAAATATATTATTAGCATTATATGATAAATTATAATATTACAATAATATTATATGCTTCAGCATAAAATATTATTTTCAAATATATTTATGAAGCTCTGTTCTATTACATCAATAAATTCTATTTAGATTGGTGACCTGTATAGCAAAGATCCCTCTGAGCTTCACCTGGCAGCTGATTACTGGTGCCCCCCTGAACCAGTAGCCACACCCTTCTCACAGTACGGCAACAGGACTTCCCCATTATACAACCAACGGCTGTCATCTAAACAAGTCAGTCTGCACAAATTTGTGCATCTTGCTGGAGACTTGCTTCCCGCATCTTTGTTCATTCCATATATGGAAATGCTTGTTGGTTTGTCCACTAGCCCACAGGCAGCCCATCACTGTTTCAACATGCTCAAGACCACAGCAAATAACAGTATTTCTTGGGATCATTTTTTTACCTCCATCAAGCAGTACTACATGGATCTTCGCCAAGATGGAGGTCATTCAGGTATGAACCATACTTCTTACAAATCTTACAGATTCAATATTAAATAATCAACTTTGTATAAGGAGAAACCAATACCATTTAACAGGATC
This sequence comes from Actinia tenebrosa, assembly GCF_009602425.1. The sequence continues at coordinate 14,081 of NW_022258622.1, read as the reverse complement.
CTTTTCCTCTCTCCTTCCCTAATTTTGTTAAGATGAACGATTCGGTACAGCCTATATTATTTGAATGCACCAAGGGCATACTATAAAATTATTCAGTTTCTGGGAGGTGACACCTGACTTGCAAGATTAGCTTTATACCTGACAGTTGTACCTCATTTTTGGCTGCCCCAAACTTAAATTTTGTTGTAGTTACATAGATAAAAGACATGTCATCTCAGTATTTTGTGAGATTGGTGAAAGGGACTGGGAAGTCAAAGTTTTGTCAGGAAAAGCTTCAATTATGTTTGGACATTGTCGGAAGACTTGTTATTTTTAGCTCAAAGTACTCCTCAGAGTTGAAAGCTTTCTGGGCTTATTGATCCACATAGTTACTATCTTTGTAATCAAGATAAAGCACAACTGCTTTTTTTAGCTTTAATTAGTTAAAGGTATTTTGGATTGTGCTTTCATGTGATAGGTCTTGGTTTTGGAAGTAAAGAAGTGGGTCAAGGCTTTAGATCTCACATGGGTAGCAGAGGAATAACACCAGTTGAACAAGAGGCTTTAATGGCAGTCCTTCAAGTAACACAAAAGATTGCTGAACAAGTAAGTTGATAATGCATTCTCTGCAGTTTTCGTATGACTGGGAAAGGCTCACGGCATGAGCGCCGTCATGACATGGCAGGGCATACGCTACACCAATCACATCGTGCAGGAATGTATTCTTTTTTCAATCAAATGCCTGAAGCACAGTACAATCATGGCGCAGACACAGTCACACCAAAGACACGGCACTGTCTGAACAATCACATTGCATGAGAAAAAATCAGCCAATTAAAATTCTAGAAATTATTTCACATAAACATGCTTACTGCACCAAGCTTTTCAAAGCGGAACTAAAAATAACCTACCAACACCTTCTTGAATGTCAAATACTAATCACCTTAATGGCAACTCTCATGACAACAACCATAAAGAGTTTTGACAACCTATGGTTAGCTGTTGCATAGCTGTTGACATACAAATTTCTAGTCTTTCTTCTAGAGACAATATGTAATTTAATCATAAATTGTTATATTTTCTTAGGATGAAACAGCTCGTATTACCTTGTGTGAGAGTCAAACATGGCTTCCTGTTGCTTCTCTGTTTGGTCTTCTAAGTTGCACCATTGACATCAGATTGAAAGGTTGCATTCTAAACACATTGGCAGCATTTGCTAAGTCACCAGAAATCGCTTCTTCAATGTGGCTTACTCTGGAACTCTCTCAGGTACTAGACTCTCTAGAGTTGCTCCTTAAAAAATTAATCTTTGGTTCCATTAACCCGTGTTACAGCTAAACTAAACCCTGGTAAGTTTAAATGCAACTCAGTGTATCGTTCCATGTTTATACAGTATGCCATTTTAACACTCAGATGTTTCAACTTTAATTTATAGATTTTAGTGACTGTAAAACAACCTGGTCAGACAACACAAGACAGGGGTATTCAGGTAAGATACTGTACATGTAGTGTACTTTTCGCAATGCCACTTTTGTCAAACCTTACTGTGCGTTGTATTATGTAGGTTGAACTAAATGAAATTGAAGCAAGAAGTGAAACCTACCCAGTGACGCGTGCCTTTCTGCGGCTCATTAGAGAGCTGACAGATATACCTATCCCAGCAACACTTGGTGCTGGTTACCGTGTGCCAGGGTTTGAACCTTACCTGGCGTACTTGCGTGATGATGTATTCTTGAAATTCAATTCAAGAGGTTACCAAGACAGCAAGGAAAAAGTAAGTATACTAAGGGACCATTCATTTTTATTGGGGGTGCGGGGTGGGATTTGCTTGTTAACCAGTTCCAGAAGTATTGTCTTCCTAGTTTTCATGATCAGTGCTATCTAATAGACCTTTTTCGAGTTCCAAATTATGACTGTTTTCCTTAAAGTGCCTATAACACCTACAGTAACTCAATACTTTTAGTATTGATTCTACATGAAGTGGATATTTGAATGGTAAAATATTTGTATATGGTTTGAGTGATGCATCTTGGAGATATCAAGGTTTATACTCCCAATATGCTCATGATTGTGATGGGTCATTAATAGGAATTATTTGAGTTTAGTTGCCATAATTTGTAAATTGAAATACTGATTATTGAGTAAACAAATTTTCGACAAACTTTCTTTAAACCCTGAGTAAGACAATCATGTTTCATACAGGATAAGTTACTGCCCCAGAAACGTTTCGTATATTTAATAATGCCTATAATGACATCACACTCATTAATATATAATGTATAAACCTTGATACTGTATATTCCAGATGCATCACTCATTATATATGAAAATATATTTTACCATTCAACTATTCACAAGTTTGTGTGTACAATCAATACTGAAATTATTGAGTTAGGCGTTATAGGTACTTCAATTACAGACTCATTTACTCGGGCTAGCCTTGTAACGGTATTCACAAATACCATCCATTCTGTAAAGTAAAGAATGCACATCTTCAGCAATGTATACAGTAGATGCATCTTTGAAATTACACAGACCTTCACTGGAACACTGCGCAAATCAAGGCTTACCCTGAGCAACAGATAACTAGAAGCTGTATTGTTTCTACCTAAAGCTTCTACATGTAGTTTAGATACTAAATCTGTAATTAAATTTCAGTGGGAGGTTGCATGTGGAGTCGTTGAAGTCCTGTTCAAGCTACTTGATGACTATGTGCCCCAACCAGGGGATTTTGTGGATCAGGTGTTAGGAGTACAAGGAGGAGAGAGACACATGGCACCCAAAGCACCTGGCTTTACTCTCATGATTCACATGCTGAATGACACACCAATGCTCAGAATGGTAATGCCTTAAACAATTCACCCTAGCAATCTAAATTTAGCTCTGATGAAAAGGTAAATTATACACCGTGAAAAGATGAAAAAACTTACTGACGTTTCGGATGCTAGTCTTTTTTTACTCCAACTAAGGACTAGCGTCCGAAATGTCAGTAAGTTTTTTCATCTTTTCACGGTGTATAATTTACCTTTTCATCATTACTGTTTCACTAAAAACACCGACGCAGCTCACACTAGTTTTTAGCTAGTTAAATCTTTCAAATATCTTTCTATATCTATCTTTCTAGTTATATCTTTGTCATTATTGTACCATTTTTAGGTACTGATCAAATTTCATAATTCATGGCTGAAACTGAGTGTTCACATTTTTGACAAAAATATGTTTATTAATTTCATTAATGAGGTATTGGGTAGTTACCCAAAAGCCTCTCTCTGATCCTCAGGATTTTTGAACATGATTTGGCAGTTCTCTAATATGTTTTATTATCATAAAATATAATCTTGCATCTTGCATCTTGAACTACCTTTCTCGTGCTCTGTTAACCCATTTATAATTTCACATACATGTAGTACACACACACATCTTATATTTCTTCAATAGGAAACTTGCCATAGATAGTATAGATACTGAGTTGAATGTTACACCACTGTATGTATTCATGAAGAAGAGTCAAGCCTTTGCTTAAACATCCCCCCCCCCTCCCCCCTTTGGAAGAGCTTGCTTCTTTCTTTCCTGTGGGAAGCACAAGTGGCATGTGCTGCTAATGTGCTGCCTCTCACTAATGCAACCTGGGTTCAAGTCCTGCCAGGCTTGGTGTTGTTTGTAACTGAGTAGAGTTGTTTGTTGGCTCTCTCCTGTGCTTCAAGGGTTTTTCTCCGGGTTCTCTTACAAAAATCATTCTAATTCAATCTATAAGCTGTGTTATCAATTGGGTTGCAAAACCTGTTAGGCATTCAGCTGTCCACCCAGGAGTGATAAGTGGACAAGTCAAAATATTGTCTTACTCAAGTCCTTTAATTTCTCTTTAGATGCTGTCTATCATTGATGATGCTTCATCATCACTCGACCTGCTTCAAGCTACATCAGGTACCTCACATAAATCACAAAAAATTCAATTCTCAAATACAAATTTGATCAGTGAGTTAGTTGAGCCCTGAGGTTGATTCAGGGTTCGATCTGTGAGTTAGCTGTGCCCTGACTTTGATCAGTCCAGCGGTTGTTTCATGGTTCAATCTGTGAGTAAGCCATGC
>NW_022258621.1:12659-29310 GCF_009602425.1 Actinia tenebrosa | reverse complement strand
GCGGTACGAATCGAGGGGGGTACTTTAGACGGGTAATCCTCCGGTGGTCGTTGCGCTGGAACCCCCATCCCCTATACTACTGATCAAAGAGGCGATTTATATCCGAAAACCCTTCCCTCAATAGCCAAGTTACATTAAGCACTTAAATCTTTGTCTTTCTATTTGATTTCTCTCAATTGTTTTCTTTACGCATCATATACATTGTAATCACTATATACATATTGGTATATATATTTTTTGCTATATAACTGGTTAGCTTTGTGATCTATATTATCTACTTCTGATGATGGCAGCTGGACTGCCGAAACATGTTTAGCATTAAAGGACTCATTATATATCTAAACATTATTGCCTCAGTTTCTGCTTTCAAGACCATTTGTAAATTGAAAGTAGCTTTTAATGAGTTTTAAGGTTCCGCTTTTGCCTTTAATGAGTTTTTCATCAATGTTTTGAGTTCACCTCATCCTTATTTATCTCTTTCTTTTCTTTAGAATAAATTTACGCTATAGTTTAAGTGTTTTGTATATGTTTTGATCTCACCTTATCCTTCTCTATTTCTTTCTTTCCTTTAGAATAAATTTGCGCTATAGCGTAAGTGAAGGAAATGTCAAACGAAAATTGACAATGTTGTGACGCAAGGGATCGTCAAAGCTATAAGTATTAACGGATATGCTCTCAAGGAAGAGCGCTAATAATGTAAAAATAATTGAGAAGAAAAGCAGCAAACTCAGTGATCATAAAATGGAAGTCACTTTTCATGTCAAGTCTTGTCCAAAGCAAATAAAATGGTTGCATTTGTTGAAAACTGGATTGCATGTAACAAGCCCTGTTAATCCTGATATTAATCACCTTCTTTGTTCTTCGTCAAGTTTAGCTTGCATGTCTACTAGATATTGATCAGCTTCTTGCTTTATACCATTAAAAACGACTCTGATAGAAAATAATGAGAATGATGTTATTTATAAAAGATGACTCTAGAATCATTTTCCCTTTCTACTGATCCTTCCCCTCTCATACCACCATTGCGACTTTAAAGATAGTGATGTTGCACGTATAGGTATATAGTTATATCATTTTCTAGTTTATTTTCATTTTCCACCTTCACTTGCACCTTAACTTAGAAAAAACTTTCTCCCCGCCCCCCTTCCCTTTATTAACCTAGTCTCGTAATCTCTCCCAGCGAATAGCAAATATTAGGTTCGCTCATTTTCTTTTCAATCATCCAACCCTGCCATCACATACTAAGATGTGATAAAAGTAATAAAAGAAAGTTAGAGTGAAGCTAGAAGTGAAGACTCCCTGTTCAGTTAACCAAAATTGTTTGTATTATAGTCAAGTAAATTTGTTCTGGAAAAATGTCGATGCAGAAACTATTGCTCAGATAATGCTGACTTACAACGCTGATTGGAGATCTTGAGCTGTTAAATCATATTCTAATTTCTTGATCTCTTTTTCTGTAATTATTAAATAAACTTTCTTACTGATAGCTGACAGTATTTATGATTTTACGTCATCCAATCCGTTGTTCATTCTCTTTTTATTCTTTACTAGCAACATTTTTCTTTCTTGCATTTTTTCATTCATTCAATTCATTATATAATCATTGTCTCATTCGTCCATTTAGCTCATCCATCAATGCATCCATGCATCCATGTATCCATGTATCCATGCATCCATGCATCCATGCATCCATCCATCATTTCATTAATGAAAGTGTAAAATTTGGATATTGTATGGGGACAATTAACTGGTTCTTAGTTACCTTTTAACTTGTCGACGTCCAATTCTATGTTATTGAGAGCCTCAGTAAGCTCGTTTAGCGCAGAAAGCTCTGCATCAACTGTTTAAAACATATCAGTAGTTTTATTTCAAACTGTGAATGATAATGAGAGGCTCCTGAAAAGATGTCAATCCCATTTTTTTACAACTCCCACTTTCCAGCGTCCAAATTCCATTTTTTTCTTCAAAAACGCAATCCCATTTTGTTCTTTTTATCGTTTCAGTGGCGTAAATCCCCTTTTCATAGGGTAAAATAAGCAAATACAGTTTCCCTTATCCCTTCAGGACCCTCTAAGGAGACTCTTGGGATGAAAATTCAAACATGTCCTACTAAATTTATGCGAAATGATTTAAAAAAAAAAAAAAAAGATAAAATAGTTATACTGAAATGCATATTCTTAATTTCTTCGTACCTTTTTTCTGATATTCATCCTGAGACTCTTCCCACTTTTTAAGTTCGTTTCGTAGGTTTTGATTTTCCTTGATGGTAGCAGTATCAGAAAGCAATTTTTATTGTAGCAGTAAAACTATCTATACATGTATTATGAAACAACAACTCTTCTCGGCCACTCATTAGTGCCCGAGAAAGCTGTCAGTTATTCCTGGAGTTTATGTTACGTCACAAGCCGCCATGTTGGTTGACGATAACAAAGTATTCCTTATTGGCTTCAATTAGATTAGCCAACATGGCGGCTGCAGTTTCATTATTTATTATATTTCGAGGGTTTTTGAGTCATGATTTTGAAACTAAGAATACTTAGGATGATGTATTTGAAAAAAATTAGATCATCGTACTTACATAATAGCGTCTTGCGCCTCTTAATTTTTCAGTTAGTTCTGAAAGCTCGCTTTCAAAGGCAGTTCTGTAGAGAGGGAATTCGAGAAATAAACAAACACCAGAACTAAAATTTAAAAACCTACCAACGACTATATTATACCATGTAATAAATAAATTCATCTGATAAGAAAATCACAGTGTTGTTATATAAAAGCGATTTGCATGGAGCGAAAGGCATACAGCTATAAATCAGATACTGAATTGCCTTACACTTCTTCTTTTTCTTTTTGGTCTTCGTTCTCTAGCATTTTGTTCACTTCAGATATGCTCTTGCGTTTTTCCTCGTTTAATGACTTGAGCCTTAAGAAATATCAAATGAACCGAGGTTATATATTTATGATCCTACAACGACATTGTTCTGACATCCAGGATTCCACGATTTTTGTCACCCCTTCCTCTCCCACGCTACATTCAGTAATTTTAAGCCCTCATGAAGGAAGGTGGGTGATTTTACCAATGGTCGATCTTACCTGTTTCTCCGTATTTTTAGACTTGGATAGTCTCCCTCGCAGCCGTTTTAATCTCGTTCCGCATTCCCCTACTGTCCACTTCTCTCCCCACACACCTTATGTGGTGAGAATCGTAGGGAATTTGTAGGGAATTTGTAGGGGAATCGTAGGAAAACGGCTGAGTGGTAGACTAAGACTTGGACGCGTTCCAAAGCATTTTAGGAAAGATGGATATGAAATATACTGCATATTTCAAAGATATAGCATTCATGTACATGATTAAATGTCGAAAAACGTTAGCGCCTTCACTTGATTAATCACTCTTTAAATTAGCGGATAACATTGATTAAAATTACTTTGTAGGATTACCTTTCTGCTTGCTCCTCTGCTTGCAAGACTCTTTCATGAGCCACATTTACAGCTTCTTTATATAAGTAGAAGTAGAATATCAAAAATTGAAAAGAGTTAAACTAGTTACTTTCTCATCATATCAAGGGCAATTTTTTAAAAAAATTTCGGATGCGCATTATATTAACCTAAATTGTTGACATTGACTAAGGAGACGCTGACACTCAGATCAATCTGAAATGGAATTCAACGAACAAACGGCCCAAAAAGCGAACAGCGATCCGTGAAAAAATAGATTTTTGTAGGGATTTTTGTTCGACTTTATGAGATTTTTTAAGAGCACCGAAACTACAAAATATGACAAATCAATCTATTTTTCTGTCTTTTTGTCGAAAATATCCATGTATTTTTGTAGAAGGATTGACTAGCCTTCGTTCGTGCAATCATATAGTCTGCAAATAACTATTATCTTATGAATCATAATTTTTCTAATCACTTCCGGTGGTGCAAGTTTTGCTCCAAAAGCTCGCGCGTAGGCTTCCATTAATTAAATGATGATTACCTCGAAAACAAGCTCGGGACACCCAATTTTTCTTTCCAGATTTGGAATAAGCATTAAATTCCCATTCGGAAAATCGAAGTGTTAAAAAAGTTTAAATCGTTTTCCAAAAGGAAGGCAGTCACCTTAAATTTGAATGCACAGCACTTAAAACATGATGTAAAAACGCCAAACAAGAAATCATTTGCAATTTGAAACAATGTTATTAGTTTGATTTATTGCAATAGTAACTAAAGTTATAACTTAAAGTTTATGAAGTAAGCATACCTTTCAATTGAGTATTTCTGTCACTTGATTGCTTGCATTTAGCATGAGCTTCATACATAAATGAAAATATAAAAATGCATGTAGGCACTGCCTTATTAGTCTCTTGTCTATAGCGGAAGCTGCTCTTGCATTTCAGCTGCATATATATATGCTTGGCTTTTGTATATGCTAGGATTTAAATATTCGTTTTCAATAATGAATGTTGGAATCGAATAGTGAAATCAAGAATTCAAAAATAAAGTCATAAAGGCCTCTACGTGTTCACGCTTGTACTGGTTTGACTGTAAAAACAACCGAAGTCTTGAAGATTTATAAGCTAAATAAATGGCGAATATATTTTGTAATATGTACTCTTCTTTTTATATTTAATTCACTCCAGCATTAAAGTAATTTCACCTTTAGAAATGTTAAAACTCTTGAGAGAAAGTCTTTGATTTGTCGATTTGTCAAACGAATAGAAAGGTGGTAAAAATACGATCGTTCGCTAAAACACACACACCTGAATTACTATGAAGCTTACCCGTCACAACTATTTCTTCCAAAGCTTTGCGCTTTTTCCTCTGCTCATTCAAATTGCCTAGTAGCCTCTCTTTTTCTATGATAATCAATAGAAAGAAAGCTTATCTATTCAAGATTAATCTCATATCAGGCTTAGGCTTATCCGAAACACTAAAAATCGAACTCATACATAAAGCTGTATCATTGAAGTAAGCTTAGGAGTAGTACTCCTGGCTACCACAAAATAAAACCTTTCAGTAATGAGAATTAATTTAAGAAAGAAACCAATTTTAACGCTGTTAAAAAAATATTTCTAATAAAACTTCCTTACCTTGCTCGAGTTCCCTCAAAGAATTAAAAATGACGTCGACATGAAATTTCGGAGAACTTGCCATCGTAAAAGAAGCTTTGCTGCACAATTCGTTTCGATACTTTGCTTAAATAATAGTAAATTGAATGATTGAATATTTCTGAAAGCGTCAAGGTGTATAAGGAATTCTTTTCTTGCTGAAAAAAGTAAGAAATTTAAAGAAAACGAAGCAAAGAAACTTTGCACGTAGTTTCTTGTTTGCTTTTCACTTCAACTCGAAATTTCCCGCCAGAAACGGCGCACGCGCGTCGTATTTTCCCGCCTTTACGTACACAGGAAGCCCAGCAAACCAATCTCATTGCTTTTAAATTTGTGACTGGTCCATATGATCATAAAAACCGCTAAATTACTACATTAAAAATATTAAAAATACAAATAAAAATAAAAATAACAAAATAAAAATTTAATGATTTAACCAACTTAAACAAAATAGAACTTTGAAAAAAAAAAAACATCTATGTAATAAAGTAAGAAAAATCTTTGTTGAACTACTTTTCGTTTTGACCCGGAAGTTATTTTCTTTGCTGTATTCTTTTCATATTTAGCCGATGTTTGTTCATAAAAATTTTAGCATTTTTGTGGTTTTACCGAGACAAAAAGAGAACTAGATTTATACTCATTGTGTTACCTTCAGACCGCGATTACAGACACCGAAAAGCAACATTAAAAAGAAGTACGATATGAAGAATGCAAAAATGTACCTTGCTTGGGTTTCCTGTGCTTCGCGCTATCTTTGCGCCCACTAGCTTTGTATCCAGCGGAGCTTCTTTAAAATCCAATTATGCAATATACTATCCACGTTTTAGTAAAAGTCACGATAAAACGAGAGTATTTAGGCTTTTTATAGCACCTTTAAAACAAGAAAAAATTCAGAAAGATAATTTTGGGAGTTACTGAAGTAAGCAATATGGCTGACAAGTCGACTATCGAAGGAATCGGCCAACAATTACTTGATTCTTCAAGGTATGGATTCCATCCATGTTCGAAAATTAACGTTTACTCTCAATTCGATTCATTTTGTCGTATTTTTATCAAAGTCTAAATACTTGTTTATTGTATATTTATTAATCTAGTTTACACTCTGTAGAGGTTAGAAAGAGATTTTGGATTATTTACAGCATTGAAATTTCAACTCCATGATCAGCAACTCGAATCAGCTTTGAGCTGTTAATCCTTGGTTTGCAATCAATCCCAAGAGAGCACAATAACAAAAGGGATGTCCGCCATGTTGGAAGACATAACAAAAGAATTCGTTGAAAATAAATCTTTTGTCAAATTCTTCCAACATGGCGGCTATGACGTCTATTGCAAATGAAGAATACGAATCAGCTGTTTTTGTCTGGAGAAAAATTATTTATGACCTACAAATACTTTTTAGTGAAATGGCCTTGCGGAGACTTTTTTATCTCTTTCACCTGCTCTTTATAGATATTTACATTCACAACTCCATTATATTATTATCATCATTATCATCATCATCAACATCATCATTATCATCATCATCATCATCGTCATCATTATTATTATTTCATTTATTTATTTATTATGTTATTTATTTATAGACCCCTCTCAGAACGATTTCGTGCTCTTTTTACTCTTAAAAATCTTGGTGGTACTACAGCTATTGACTTTATATCTCAAGGTATAGTTCTGCTTGGGCAAGACATTATTCTTCTCATTTTCAAGTGTATATTATTATTGGTTCTGTGTTAAGGGGTTTGTGATGTAATGAGGTGTTCTCATACTGTATGTAGCACATGTAACAGTTGTTTTTCTTCTACAATAGGATTTGATGATCCTTCGGCTCTGTTAAAACATGAACTGGCATATTGTTTGGGTCAAATGCAAGTAAGTGATAGTCCTTCATAACCTGAAACAGCCTCAAGGCTGAGTAGGACTGTGCGATACAGTTGAAATATCTTATACTTGAATCAATAATTTTTGCTCTGAGTTCAAGAATTATTATTTGTATATTGATGAAATTTTACTCATTTATTTCACAGGATACACATGCAATCCCTATTCTAACAAAGTGAGTTATTTAGATGCTTTTTGGCCAATGGTAATTCAATGGTAATTTTATTCACTAAATCATATATTTTCTCTTTTCTACAAAGAGTTTTGAAAGATAAAAATCAGGAAGCAATGGTCAGACATGAGGTAAATATTCCTACTCTTATTTGATTTACGGTCACATATGAACTGATATTGCTTGCTATTAAAATAGGGCTTTATTCTTTTGGGCCTCAAGGTATTTGATTTCACTGATTGTAGGTCTCTTATGGCAGCTATGGTGTACTCACTGATGGAATTATATATTTTTCCTCTATCCCCTTTTAGAAATTATTGGTATTGGTAAAATAGAAAGATGGACTTTTCAAAACTGTTTTGTTAATATATTGGGTCGCTGGTTCAAGCTCAGCGGTTGCCACACATGTGAATTGAGAGTTTGTTTGATGTGTTGTTCTCTCCTATGCTACGAGGGTTTTCTCCAGGTTCTCTGGTTTCCTCCCTCTGTAAAAATCAACATGTGAGTTGAGCTTTGTGTGCATAGAATATTGATTGTAGTGGTAGTGTGTGTGAGCGAAAAGTGTCCCCAATTAGTGCGAAAACCCTTAGAATGACTAGACACTTAAATAAAGTGATTTATTTTTATTTTTAATATACCAATACATTGTATATATACATTTATTTTCTCATTTTTTGGTCAGGCTGGAGAGGCTCTGGGTGCTATTGGTTCTATGGATTCCCTTGAAGTTTTAAAAGAATATGAAAATGACCCAGTAATAGAGGTAGTGTCGTGGAAGTTTTGCCTTAATACCATCATATGTTTTTATCTTTGTTATTTGAGCAATCAGGTCAAATCAGAAATTAGAAGAGATGAAATGAAATGAGGTTGGTCAATCGATCAGTGGTTCAGTTGGTCAGACAGTTGGTCAGTCGGTCAGTCGGTCAGTCAGTCAGTCGGTCATTCGGTCAGTCGGTCAGTCAGTCAGTCAGTCAGTCCATCACTTGGTCAATTAGTCAGTTGCTCAGTCAGTTGGTCAGTCAGTTATTTCATTTTAATTTAATTTGTTTCATTTCATTTTCCAGGTTTCAGAAACATGTCAGCTTGCTGTAAGAAGAATAGAATGGTTGGATAATAAACATACACTTGAGGGAGACAAATTAAGGTTTGTGCATTCCTGGTTTTTTACTATTTTCCTAAAAAATGCATATAGACAATTTCAAAGACTTTGACAAATAACTCTTTTTGGTTCTGGTTTTCTTATGTCATTTACATGTATGTGGTTAACCTTTCAGTTCCAACCCATATAACTCTGTAGATCCAGCGCCACCAGCCCTGGATCTAGACATACCAAAACTAAAGAATCAATTACTGGACGAATCCAAGCCTCTCTTTGAAAGATATAGGTACTTGTTTAGAGTGTGTACAGAAAATGAATAATAATTACAGACATTTTTACCTTGGAGAAAGTGTTTTCCCATTTCAGACCAGGTGTTATTAATCCCTAGAGTATTATTTCTTTGTTTAACAGTTGTGCATGAGAAGAAACATGAATAAATGGATGTAACTAAACAAACTTTCTTATTCCTGAAATGGGAAAACACCCAAAGTCAAAAGGTCTACAAATGCTACACCATCATTGATTCCTTTTTTTTTTTCAAATATGAATATTATGTACTGTAAATGGGTAGTCCTCCCCCTCATCCCCCCCCCCCCCCTGCCCCTTCATGGAGAAATTGGGAAATTCCTAGGGGTGGGGGGTCAGAGAAAGAAAACAATTACCTAGTTTGTATGTAAGAAAATTTGAATTTCCAGGGGTAGGGTCTTAAAAAATCCTCTGTTGGGTGGAGATGGGTATTGATAATTTCTTGTACTACATAAAAAAATATTACAAACTCTCACTTAGACATACATGTAGGTATATTTTTACCAGGATGATCCATCTCACATTCTGACATTATTTGCTTTTTTTAAGGTCAATGTTTTCTTTGAGAAACGCTGGTGGCAGAGAAGCTGTGTTGGTAAGTTTTACTTGGTCTTACGAGCAGTGTCAATCCCCACTAATTTTCATCATTAAATATACTACATACAGTCAATTCAAAAAATGTTGTCATGTTGTCTACTCCAGCCTAAGTGACTGGACACCCCCAACCCTTTCAACTTGCCCCAAACATTCAAGCCATTACATGGTTGGGGAGGGATAGTTGTTTTCTGGAACCATAAAATTGGCAAAATAAATTGACTGTTAATTGTGTCTGCAGGTGTGCCTGCTCTCTCTGAGGAACTTCGGGACTTAACCCCAAACCTTTGAGAAACCATAAAATTGAGAAAAAAAATTAATTGTTAATTGCTTTTGCAGGCTCTTGCCGAGGGACTTAATTGTGAAAGTGCGCTTTTCAGGCATGAAGTGGGTAAGTAATATGAATTGTTTTTTGGATTACATGTAGTCTTGCAGGAAATATATTCAATCTTTTTTGGTTTTTATATACCCTTACTATTGCCATGTCGACTCCTATATATACCCCTTGCATGTGACCTCAAAGCAGCGCAATTTTGAAGACAAAACAAAGGAATTTCAATCACATGGGAATTGTAAACCTATTGTATGTCCTCCAAATTGAGCTGCATTTTGACAAACTGCAAGGGGTCTATTGTCAGGGATGCAATATGCCCTAATTTTTCCATATTATTCTATTATAGCATATGTTTTGGGTCAAATGCAACATGAAGCTGCTATTGAACAATTAGCTAAGGTAATTAGGGCAACAGCTGGCTTTGCTGGTTTACAGTATTGCATGTTATTGTGACTTCATCTCATTTACTTCTGGGGTCTTTGATTCCTGGTTTTGGTAGCACAGTTTGTTGGGCCTGAAGGATTTTATCCAGATTCTGTGGTTTTCCATGTAACGCCAATTAAACATACAAGTCTCAAATCAAGTTTGAGAATTTGCCTTGCCCTGACTTGTAGTTCAGTCAAGATGTTGTTTCAGGAATCAGAGCTCAAGAAAGGTTTCTTTCAGATGCTTTCTCAAGGCTACATACTATTAACTAATACATAATACATATTAATGTATTGGCTCTTTGATTTGACTGTGATATATTTTATTGTATATGTTTTCAGAACCTTGCAGATAAGGATGAAAACCCCATGGTCAGACATGAGTGTGCAGAGGCTCTTGGGTCAATAGCAAAGGTAATGAATATCACCTGATTTATCAAACCTAAAAGCAACACTCACAGCTGAGCATAGCCTCCTCAGTAGGCTACCCCATATATTCTTTGTTGGGATACCTGTGTTAAATTCTATAGCAGAGAAGAACTAGGAACGAGAAGAGGAGTGGGGACGATGGAGGGAGAAAAAGCGAGAGGAGTAGAATCTCCTCTTCTTCTTTGGCCCTCCCCTCCCCCTTCCCCCTTCGTACTCGCCACAGGGAGCCCAAGAAGCGAAAAGAGCCAAGGAGAAGCCTGCTGAGGAGGCTAAGCTGAGCAGTAAATAAATTAATTTTTAATGAATGTGTTAATGCATTATCAGTGAAGTGAATTAAAAACAGAAATGCTCACAGTCGTAATTTCCCTTGTTCTTCTGAAACCCCTCTCCCATGGAAGTTAAAACAGCTACTAATTCTCACTCCAAATTTAGCAAAGCAAACAGCAAACAGGGTCATTGGGAAGTTTATACAGGAATTGCTTGCACTCTTTGTAGTTTTTCTTTGTCCTTCAATCCCCCCTCCCCTCGTGGGATATTATAATAGTAACTAATTTTTGCATGGGCAAAATAACCATAGCAAAAACCCAATAGTGACCAAGGGAAAGAAATATATTTACATTATGATAGTAAGCATTTTTTTAATGTTATAATTTTTAGCCATCAATTTCCCTTTAATTGTTTTCCATCTTCTTTTCCAAGGATGACTGTATAAATATTCTTGAAAAGTACGCTTTAGACCAGGAAAGGGTTGTTAAGGTAAAACCATATACATTTGATATGTTGACAATGTAGATCAGTTGCTGGTCATGGTCACACACCAAATTAGTTCTAGCAGTAGTCATACCTTATTTCAGCAAAATGTTACTGGTCAAAATGACCTGCAAGCCAGAGGTTTGACCAGACAAGTCCCAGTTCGGGCTGCAAATTGTCCGATGTCTGGTCTCTATTTTAAGCCCTTGTTTCCCTCAGATCTTAGAGAAAATGATATCCAAAAAAATCTAGAAAATTTGCAAAACTGAAGTGTCACTTTTGCTCTTGATGATATTGTTTTAACTTCAACAGGAAAGCTGTGTAGTAGCATTGGACATGAGTGAATATGAACGTGGTGACCAATTCCAGTATGCAGACTCTCTATCAAAGACCAAGCAGAGCATAAAAACCCAATCCTAGCTAAATAATATCCATAACAATAACGATAACTTATGATAAATAAATATTTGAAAGAAATCTTAGAATTAGAGACAATTCATTATTCTAGATGGGCTGGTAAAGGTAGAGGGGAGGAGGGAGTTCCATAGATTAAATTTATAAAGAAATTAAAGGGGATCTTATACCCAAGGGCCTGGTTGTATGAAGGGTGGATAGCGCTTTCCAACAGATAAATCTTATCCAGTGGATAAAATTATTGAATAACAGCATCAACTTATCCACTGGATAAGGATTTATCCATCAGATAGCACTATCCACCGTTTGTACAACCAGGCCCTGTAGCCGAAGAAGATTTATACAAGAGAAAGAGGATCACTTGTTGAATGAATGAATATCTCAAGCACTTGGAAATGTAGAGTATGCTAAGACTTATTTTTTAAATCTTGTATAGGATAATGTTTTAATGAAATCAAAAACTTTTTACTCTTGCCCTGACATAAATAATGACTTTTCTCCTATATAAATGCTAATAATTAATGGCTAGAAAATGTATACTTGAGTCAGGCATACTCTTTGTGTTTCTCTAAAAACTTCCCATCAAACTGTTGATTAAAAAAAATTTTCAATTATTTTATTTCACATTGAAAAACAAGTTAAATGTCTATCTTGGAGGGTGTTTTTATGTACCAAATGATGGTTTGTGGCCAATCATTTAGTTCAAAATTTGATTACGAGCTACAGATTTAAATCAAATCAAATGGTACATATGCACTGTTAGTAGGTTATTTTGTACCACTCTACTGTTTTTCACAGTAAAACATTGAAACCATTGTTGTTCAAAACATCACAGGGAACCCAATTCATATTTTATTGTCATCTTTCACTTTTAACAAAAATGGGGCTTCCTGTACAAAATATAGGATTGCAAGTGTTTTTCCCTTAAGAAAATTACAAGCCTAAGGAACTTGATTGTAACGAGGGGAGATTGGGTGAGCTTGGAGTAAACTATATGTATATCACCGCAGGTGTAAAAAATAGCTTGGGCTTCCTGTGTCTTTGATACCGGAAGTACAGTCCTGGAATCGAAATTACACTGATTTCTTAGAAGTTTGATTCTTCGATTCTATAGAGTACGTATACGAGAGCACAATTTGAAGCAATGGGTCTTAAACCAGACCAGTTCGTTAAAGGCGTCGATGAAAACCTTTTCTGTGCAATATGGTAGGTTTAGTACGCTAACTGAGTGAGGCTTTTTACATGTAATAGAAAATAATATAGAGCAATCAGGATCTTTATTTCGTATTATTATTAATGATACCTATTTTTGAAATTCCAAGTAATTTGAGCTGTATTTTCCTAATTTTTCAATCACATTAAACATTTATACAAGCCATGAAGTATTTCAAGATCCTGTGAGCTGCAAAGATGGTCACACATTCTGCAAGGACTGCATTCACGAATGGCTCAAGACGAACGAGAAATGTCCCATGGACAATGGTTTCTTGACGAAGGAACATCTTGTCCGTGTTTTAATGGCCAGTGGAATCATAGACAATCTCGAAGTCTACTGTCATCCACGTACAACACAACACAAGCCAAGCGAAGGTTTATAGTGAAGGTTTATTTGTAATATTGCCATCTCAGGAGGGGCAAAGTCGTAAAGGATCAAAAACCATTTTTTAGTCAGGAAAAAAACATTATTTTGCTGAAGGCTGATCAGACAATGTTGAAAATAATAACTCGTTTGATATTCAAATATTCAGGGGCGGATCCAGGATTTTTTCAAAGGGGCTGGTTGTAGCATTGGTTGAGGTACTTGTTTGGCGAGAAAGTATCACAGGGTTCCCAAACGGAAGTAGATCTTATGATAATGATTATTTGCTGCAGGCAAGCATGGTTGTTTCAGGACCCACACGCGGCGTATAGAAAAAAAGCGAGCGAAATGTGTTTGGCACCTCTGTTTTAATAAAACTCGCGATGCTGTTGGTGTTGTCATGAAAAAAAAAAAAAAAAAAAAAAAAAAAAAAATCACGATGGCTCTCATAAGGGGGGTTGCAACCCCCAAAACCCACCCCTAGATCCGCCACTGATATTTCATATATTATATTATCTGTAACACCAAACCTTTTGATGTCCTAAACGCGCAAAATTAGTATACATTCAATTGAGGAACGTTTCATTTTGAGACAGTGCTTTGATTATTGTTACCTCATTATGAGACATGCTAAAGTTGAAAATTGGCTCTCTTTCTCTCTTTCTCTCTCTCGTAGGATGTGACTGGGTTGGCAAACTACAACATCTTACGCAGCACAGAAAGACTTGTCCTTTCCAGGAGGTCCAGTGTTCTCATGTAGGATGCAACCAAACAATGTTGAGAAGAGAACTGGAGCACCACGAAGAGATATGTGACTTCAGAAAAGTGGAGTGCGAAATATGTGGTGTGGCAATACTTCAACACGAAAAAGATAAGCACACAAGAGACGACTGTTTACAGGCCCTGATATGTTGCCCTAACCGATGCAGCGATAAGCTGCAGCAACTCCTAATTGTTAAGGTTAAAAGGTAATGTTACTTGAAATCGTAAAAGATGTTCCATGTTGCATACCAAGGTGATGTGAATACCATCAGAGAATGTCTGTTCTGACATCATTTACGTACCATTCTCATACTCATTAATAATTCATGAGGAAACCAGCCAATCAATGGGCTATTTTTGGGTTACATGATGTTACTAGAAACCTAGTAAAGTCATGTGAAAGGACTGAATTCATTCTCTAGTAACTGGAACAAAATTAATTCAGTCCTAGTAACTGGAACAAAATTAATTCAGTCCTAGGACTGAATTAATTTTGTTCCAGTTACTCCAAGTCGAATAATTAATGAAATGAGAAGTCATTTCAAAGCCTCCAATATCGGACTGGACGGGATTTCAAGTCCGAGCAATTAATTCCAGTCCTCGGCTGCGCTTCGGACTGGAAATAATTGCTTGGACTTGAAATCCCGTCCAGTCCGATATTGGAGGCTTTGAAATATTACTAAACCTCCGAAAATAAGCCCTGGGCTTATATTTTCCCAACGTGCCTTTTTGATCTTATTTTTGGTGGGGCGTATTTTTGGAAGTAAGGGTGTCAAATGCGAATTTTTGAAAATCAGAATTTTCTAAAATCTCTTAGGGTGTGGGAAAAGGAGAGAAGCGTGCATCGATATGGCTTATCCTAGGCGCTTTTTATATAAAATTTAATATTATTTGTTGTGTTATCTCCTAGGGGTTAAAAATCATTCAGCCACGCCCTTTTTTAAAGACTTCCGGTATCTTTAATTAGGGGTCTTTTTGAACATTTCCGACGAGCATCCCCGGTACTTTTTTCCCGGAGTCCCCCCCCCCCCCCCCCCCCCCCTCAGTATAAAAACATGCATGCAACAAAACCTTTAGCAGCCATTTGAAATAGCTGTATTAAGTTCCTCTTGTTTTCATTCAAGTAATTATGCTATGACATTGACATGTGGTTCGAATGTTTTTTCTTTGCCCCCACTTATATAACATCCCCATTCACTTTGTTTTGCTGTTCTTGTTTACTCCTTTTCTTTTTATTCTTTTTTTCTTTTTGTTCATTCTTAGGATCAATATGCCTGATCATCTGTCTAACGTCTGTCCAAAGGCTCAAGTCGACTGTCCATACAAAGAGCAAGGATGTGAAGTGAATGTTGAGCGCCAAGATGTCGAGAAACACGTACAAGAAAACATGGCAGAACACATGATGTTACTTGCTAAGGAATGCTCGTCGCTAAAGAAACAATGTTCTTTCCTTTCCTTGAGGTGTTCCACGTTCGCCCAAGAGAACTTAGAGTTGAAGAATGAGTTACAACAAATGAAGGTAAGACTTTAGTTGCGAAGATGAATTTCGCTGCATCTTACGTATATCGTGCAGACTTTGATCCGGTGCTAACTGACTAACTGTCCTCTTTGAAAGCTTTTGCATAGACTTTTAGCCGTTCTGAAGTTGAGGAAAGCACTGGTTGGAGTTTCCATTGCAGTTCATTTTGGGGCTGTTTTAAGGGACATATTTCCAAGATGGCGCCTATTTGTGCGATGATAGATTGTGCGTAACCCGTTCACCAAACCCCAGGCATGATGTGATGCGCGACGCCTGCAGTCATGCACGTGAATATACCGCTGTCCAGACATTTTCGGCTACTCCACATCTTATATATCAATATGCATTAATGTGCATTGTAGGCACTGAGAATATTTGAGCCATTAGTCCTCGATCCCGAATGGGCTATGAGTCAATATGAGTCAAAACTCGACTACGTCTCGGTAGATATTTACCGATATTCACTTCGCCTTTGGTGAACAATTGTTAAAATACGCCGGCAGCCTAAGGATAAATTGAAATAATATTTTGATAATTTCCTCACAAAGAACTTCTTGCTCAACCAGATAAAAAAACAAAAACAGAAACGTGATAGGCGTAATAATTGGTAATACACATTTATATTACGCCTGCAGCTGAAGGACAAATTAAACTAATATTTGAAAAATATCCGCAGGACGAATTCCATAATCAACTCTTAGGAAACAGTAGCTACACCTGGGTTGTACGTGACTATCCTAACCTGGCCAAGAATCCCCCCAATGGACCTTCTATCAAAAGTCCACCTTTCTGGTTACGTGGGAATAAATGGTGCATTAGTTTGTACCCAAATGGAAACACTAAAGATGAAACAGGGTTCGTATCACTGTTTCTGAAGAAGATTGAAGAAGATTCACAGTCATTAAGTAACACCATGCCCATTACATCCCACAATGAAACAGAAATTCCTTACAGGTAAGCTTGAGTTGTGATTAAAAACAGAATCTGAAATAGAACAATTCGTTTATATTGCTAAATTTCTTTTAACAGACTGACTGTGATTAGCCAAAAGCCTGATACTGATGATGTCTCTCGTGAATCAAAAAGCATATTTACTGAACCGAAAAACACATGGGGATGGACGAAATTCATGAAATCATCTGATGCGTTTTCGCCGTCTTATTGTAACAATGGCAGATTAATCATCCAGTGTACAATACTCCCAAATAAACCAGAATAGGTTCCATGTCACACAGATGATGTACTTTCTACAGCCTACTGTAACAGTACCAATGGTAATCTAACCATCCAATGTACAATACAG
>NW_022258618.1:2772-25594 GCF_009602425.1 Actinia tenebrosa | reverse complement strand
AGGGCGGATCCAGCCAAAATTTTAGGGGGGGCTAATTGAGTTTCTTCGGTCAACACAACGGAAAACAATATAAAAAGGCATCGTGTTTTTTTTTTCTGCTGAAGGGGGGGCTTCAGCCCCCCCCCCCCCCCCCCCGGATCCGCCCTTGGTATCATTGCTATCAATGGTTGTACCTTACCTGTAACGATTGTGATAACTTGACGAAGTCTCTTTGAACAGTTTCGCTTTCATTCAGCTGAGAAGTCAACGACTGAAATTGATTTCTCATTCTGTTCATTTCAACCTCCAGTTTTTTCTATAAGTAAAATAATAATCATTCTAGAATTACTTCTCTTACGAAATTCTGAAATGAAAACAAATCTTTAAACAGCAGTTATGAGAAAGTCTTTGAATGATCTTTGGGTACCTTTTCCTCGCTAGCTTCCTCTAGTTGTCCTCTAAGGGCAATGATAACTGTTTTAGACTTGGCTTCAATATTTCGTAGCATTTGATCTGATTGTTGTAATTTTGTCTCCATCTACGATAACCAAATCAAGGATTAGATAGGAAAGGTTATGTAAAAGCGCCACATCAAACATCATATTTAATGCTAAATATTGCATAAATATTGCAGAGTCGATTGATACTCGCGGTTGTTAATCGCGCTTGACACAAGCGCGAGCGCACTGGTAATGGAACGAAATAAATAAATAAGAAAATCCCACCTCTTCTTTTTCTTTTCTTTCTTTTTTAAAATCTTCAGCCAGTTTACCTAAAAAGAAAGAAAGGATCCTTACGATACGAGACTAGCGTTATACACGATGTTACTGGCGTGACAGCAAAGTAGTGCTGTTCAATACCACGAAATCTGCTCCAAGCAATAATGGTTTGTATCATATCGATATTTGTCGCAGGGTGTGAACAAACCTATTTCTATTTTGTAGCCTTCTACATCAGCCTGGAACATCTCCTCCATGCTGTCTTTATTCATTTGTTCAGCTATCGCTCGGTCTTTCAAGAATGCAATCTACAAACATGCATCAAATCGAAACGAATAATAATCAGTTAACATCAAGAGAAGCGCAACCGAGCACAAAAGAATCAGTTTGCAAGGCGTCGGGTCTACTCCTTTTCCATACCTCACTCCGTAATTTTTCCTCTGTTCCTTCACTTGCAGATCGGATTTGCATCAGCTGTTCTTTCATTTCTGTTACTCGCGCGTCTGAGTCCATCTGTTGCCACAGGACAGAGAAATAAAAACAGCATATTAAATAAATGTCTGTGCGTCAATCTCGCCGCAGGCCAGAAGAAACGCAGGCTCTGGGTACGAGAGAATGTTTATACTACTTATTTGTAATTTAATTAATAATGAACCAGATTTCGTTTGACTGTGAAAAACCCACGGTAAGAACGTGTTGCGCCGTGACCATGACGGTGTAGTGTCTGAGCTTTCTGATAGTGACAGAGACAGCGACCGCATGCGAGGTAAGCGTCATGCAATATTTACTGTATGTTGTCAGTAATCAAATATACTTATTTACCTGGCTGAGTTGTTGAAGTGCGGAGTCCTGCAAGGCAATATACTCGGACCGTAGACGATTTAACTATTAAAACAAATTTACGGACAAGTATCATCAGGGATCGTACTTTTGGGAAAATACTAGAATTCGAAGTTAAGAATTAAAAATTAAATGTGCAAACGATTTAAATTAAAAATAAATTAAAAGACAGAATAGAATGAAGCATCTGACGATTAAATTAAAAATAAATTAAAACAGATTTCAGGAGATAGTACCATAGCAATAAATATTTATTCGCTTACCTCTTCCCTTAATTCGTCTCTTGATACAGTTAGTTTTTCCTAGAAATTGTAGACGAAAATCAATAGCGTTATAATACTAGCACGCATCGAAATAAAATGTCCTGCCATAAAATGTGGCGCATTCAAAACATCAATTTAAATCCAATTCTAAATTATTCTCTGGGCTGATCTAAGTCAAGAAAGGGCTAGTCCAGAACTGGACAAGTCTACCTCGTTTTTGTCTCGGTCCATTCCCCTACGGTCCAAGAGAAGTGAACCGTAGGGGAATGGAGCGAGACTAAAAACGGCTACAAGGGAGACTAGAACTGGACCCACTTTTCTCAATGCCGGGCATGAATAGTGAACAAAAGAAAAGCCTTAAAAATAAAGCGGGCCCACGCGCACGCGAGTGTATTAAAATTGAGAAAAGTGGGTTCACTTTTATCTTTACTCGTCCCAGTTCTCTTTTTGTTTCATCTGTGATTAAAAGGAATTCCAGTTCTGGATTAGTGCGCATGCGGCTAGCTCACAAAATTGGGATTTAGCCTTTTAGGTTTTGCGGAGTGACGAAGACCGGAGAACCCGGAGAAAAACCCTCGAAACCTGGGGAAGACCTCACAAACTCCACTCACATGCAATGCTGAGTTTAGGAAAGAAACAAGAGACCCCAGAGGTGAGAGGAGAATGTACGTTCGCTACGCCACCCTCGATTCCTAAAGGGTTAATAATCACTTACTATTTGCGCAGAGGCTTCTTTTCTTGTAGCAGCATAATTTCTTTGTACGTCCACTAGTATCTTATCTAGTTTACTCAACATGTCGGCCTGTTCGTTGATTTGTGTCTGCGCGTCCTGACCCGCGTGACCCACACTCAGCTCTAGACGACTGCGCAGCTTCTGTTCTTCGAATAACGCTTTCTGGAAAAAATCATTATCAAGTCATGATAAAATATATAAAAAAATAAAATACTTACATAATGTCCTCGTGATTGTAACCAGCGTGGTGTTTCTAGCTCCCGTCACAAGTAGCGCCCGTTGTAGGCAGGGTGGATAGCGCTGTCCCATAAATTTATTGGATAACAGAATCACTTTAAACAATGGATAAGGATTTATCCGTCAGATGGCGCTATCCACCCTTCGTACAACCAGGCCGTCAAGTTCATCAATGTAAGTCGACACACTTCACGCTATCCACCCCTTCCACTCAGAAGTTGACCTTTAGCGAAGGGAAGAAACCCGGAGTACCCGGAGAAAAACCCTTGTTGCTTGTTAAAGACGAGTTAAATTATGGAGCAGAATGGCTTTACTTACTTTTTCGTGCTCTAGAGCTATTTGCAGATTAGAAGAGAGGTTTTTAAGTTTTTGTCTTTCAGCTTCCACCTTCTGTAACTGTTTCTCGTAGTTACTGCACATGACACACGATCTGTTCGTTTCGCTTTCATGTAACACTTTGACCTGATTATAGAAGATATACACAACGAATGAATTTAAATGAATGATCAAATAAATAAATAAGAAGAAAGGAAGAAGCTAGAAAAAGGTTGTGTTTTCGCCTAGTATTTTCTGCAATAACTACAATCATGTTAGACCGCAATATCCTAAATGTTTAACTCAGAGCCTCAAATGCTTTAATTTTTTCATACGCAATGAAGTAAGAAGTAATGGGAATGAATGAATAACGGAATAAATGAGAATTGAAGAAAAGAAAAAGATTTTGTTTCCTAGTATTTTCTGCATTATTACATTACATATTAAACCGGAATATCCCTGTATAACTACTTCAAATGCTTTAATTTTTTCATACGTATTGAACTTCTAAACTATATTGCGTGGTCGCTTTATAAAGGTTGGCTGGTCGTTCAACAGAGGTGCGCATTCTACTTCAATGCTCCAAATAGAAGGAGAATTTTTTTTCCTTTTCTGTGTCATTTTACATGGAACTGTCCCACAAAGTGATCAAAGTTTTCAACCAAAGTGTTAGACTTACCAACACTCGACCTTTATTGTAACCTGCTGGAATTTTCAGAGCGCGCGCGGCAAGCGACCGGCGAAGCCCACTGGCGTACATACAGAAGACTTCATTAAAATTCTAGTGCCAAAACAAAATACCTTGAAGAATCAAAACTTTGACCACTAACCTCTTCCTGGAAAACTCGCCAATCAATCTTTCCTTTACTGGGCGTGCGCGGTCTTGGTTCCAAGTCCAGTAAGGGACTATGCCTGATGGCTTCCGCTTCAGCTTTGTCCTGCACGCCCAAGGGGAGAGGAGTGAGGTTTTCTGCGGACTTGGCTCTCGAGACGTCGATGTCATTAACTGCACAAACAGAGGAATTACAGTCTTTAATGAATGATTTGGATGAAAGGAAGATGGTTCTCTGGAGATACCACGCGAGAACATCCGTCATGATGGAGTCCACGAGAGAATTCCCAAAACCACAAATATCGCTGAACTAGGATCTCAGTGTTCTGAGAGTTGTCTCAAGAAAACTCGAAATAAAATCTAAACTCAATCAGTTCCAAGTTTACAGCAGTAAAACTACTTTTTTTCTTTGGCTTCCCGTTGCTCAAGGTCCTAAAATAAGGCCTTTCCTCTCTTCTCTGGTGTTCAAATCTTTTCAAATCTTCGAAATATCCGAGTCCTCGTCCAGAATATCATTGATAAATTTAGATGTTTGTCTAAATAATATTTCCTTGTTTTATCGGTGATATAATTGTCTAAATAAATGCCAAAAACATTGACAAAATAATGGTACAATTTCTAATCCAAAATTGTAATTTCTATATTCGTAAAAATATTATAATACAAAGCAACATGATTGATTTCACTTATATCTAAATGAGAGTCTTTAACATTAAATTTGTTTTCCGGTATCAACAGGTTATCCCGGAAGTAAAATTTAAGTTTCGTACAATTTTATTTCCGGTTCTTCACTACTCGGAGACCCTATTTTCATAAGTATCGTATAGCACAACAAATCCCGGCTATCGATCATTTATGATTTATTGATGATAAACAACATGGGTTTGTAGTGAGTTATTCGTAGGAAGTGTGGAATATTTTGTCGCGGTCAGTTCAATATTGCAGGTACCTGCCACAACGTGTAAATAGACCCTTTGGATGGCCGTGTGAAAAACTGGCACTAGAGGTCGGGGTTTTCCCTGACAACCTTTTACTAAGCTCTTTCTGCATTGTTTCTTACAATTTTTAAATACAAAATCCCTGCCATTTTATGCAAAATTTCTTGAATCGTGTACAACACTGAAATGGCTTCCCATAAGAATGGCCTCTTACGAGCAGGAAACATACCGTACTTCTCAATGTCGTCCATTAATTCGTCCAATCACAGCGCGTAGTTATCGCTACGAATCTGGAATTTGCCGTGTCGCCCACTCGTACAAAAACTGCTCTAACATTGAAATGGCTTCTTACTGTTTTCGTGTGAAATATCCAATCACAATGCATAGTTACGGTTACGGTACGGTTGCGATACGGCACAGAGTTTTTCACTAATACGGAAACTCATCGAGGTACATACATTATCAGGGAGAAATAATTAATAATWATTATTAATTATTATTATTATTTATTAGAGCATACAACTGAATATCGGTGTATATCAGTACCCACCTTCCAAAGAACCCGAGTCTGAATGTGACCGTTGTCTTTGACCCTTATGTTTGTTATCACCGTCTTCGTCTTCGTCGTTGCTTTCTTCCTTGTCGGACGCGATGGACGTGATGGAATTAGTACAGGATAAAGTGGAGATATCGGAGAGGTGAGACCCTGAATCAGGTATCGTTAGAGCGACATCAATGGCTTTCTATGAGGAGGAATCAAAATAAGGCGATATTAAATTATAAAACTGTTGTGCCATGTTCAATATAAGGGTTGCTCACAGTTTCAAGTCGCGTTACATATTTCTTTCAATTTTATCAAACTCTGAAACTATCCATGGGCTGAACGGCTAACACAGATAAAATTGGAATTAAGCATGTTAGGTTTTGCGGAGGGAGGAAAAACAAGAGAACCCGGAGAAAGACCCTCGAATCAAGGGAGAGACCCAACATACTGTACCCACATGTGAAGCCGATTCCTGGAATCCAACTGGAGGCTCCAGAGATGAGCAGCAAGTGTACTACCACTAAACACTAAAAATACTGGTCCGTGTACAATCACCAGTGCCCGTGCTTGGGCAAGGGGGATGAGGGGGAGATGGGGGAGGGTAAGGAGCAAGGGGGAGGTCAGTATTTGACCCCCCCCCCCCCCACAGCCTACAAATAATTCTACACTTAACCCACCTCTACAGGCGAAACAGGAGTAAGAGGTGGCGTAGTCAGGTCTACCAGTTCACCAGCCTGAGGTCGTGTGGTTAATAACTTTTGTCGTTCTTCTCTGACCTTCTGTTTTTGTTCGTTGGTCATGACATTCCACATCAACGTCATCTTGGCGTTCAGCATCTGTTGATTCTCCAGGAACTGATCGTTTGCCATTTGCCAGGTTTGCTTCAGTTCACGATGTGCTGTTTTCTCTTGCTCAAGAAGTTTACAAACTGAACACATAATAAATGATAGGAATTGATTTATTTATTTATCGTCACCACTAAAAACAAATAACAACAACAACAAAGGGAAAGGGAAGGTTTTGGAATGGAAACATTATGCACCACACCTACTTAAAACATGTATTACATCTCTTTTCACTGCTACGTACTGATCAAGACAACAGTTGCAACAGGGAAATAGGGCAATACATTGCCACCAATAAGAGAATATAAAGGTACCCAACAATTTATTTGATTGACGGAAGTGTATTGCCCAATTTCCCTGTCTCAACTGTTGTCTTGATCAGCGCATAGCAATGAAAAGAGTGGTAATACATGTTTCTGCTACTCTCCCCCTGGTATGCATGAAGAGGTTAAAAATAGCAAGGTAGATAGTCATACAGTACCATTATGAAGTTCTTTTCTTAATTTGTCAGAGTCGTCTTGTAGGACACCTAGAACAAGAATGTTTTAAATGATGATAAAAACAACGGAACACATAGACTTGTTGCATTTGTGGTTTATCTTTCTCTATTTCAGAACATGTGTCATTCTCTTGAGAATAAGGTTCTTTGTTTGAGTTGTATTCATATTCATGTGTCTTCTCATGTGCAACTGTTAAACAAAGAAATGATACATGTCATGAGTGACATGTGGTCTGAAATGGGAGAACCTTTACCCATTCATGAATATTTTGTGTGGAATCTTTTTACCTTTCTGTGTGTTGAGAACAGATACATATATCTCAAGATCTGTTCTAGATGCGCGTTCACATTCCAAGTATAGATTTAAATCTTTGACCTACACATACCAGTAAAACAACATAATGCTAATAAGCTTTCATTGTAACAGTGGGAATGAAAGTAGATGAAAAATAGGAATGGAAAGTGGGATGGAAAATGGTAGGAGAAAGAGAAGAGAAAGGAAGGTATAATGGATCTTTTGGCCATAAACAATTCAAAGAGTAATAATTTTCACAGAAATGAAATAAATCTTTTTTAAGGAGCTGGAATTAGGAACATTAATTCAGCCAATCACAGCGCGAGGCCAAAGCTTGACCAATCAAAATGAACCAATGCTTGGATAGGGCATGGCCATGGTTGCAATAGGCAAATCAACACTGCACCAATAATTTGTAAATTTGTTTTTCAATTATAATTTAAAACATTTTTGAATTTGTACAATACCACTGTGTTCCTTGATTACAGACTCATTTACTCAGGGTTAGCCCCATTTCAAGGGTCACATCAAAGTATTCACAAATCCTAATGTAAAATGATGCACAACTTCAACAATACAAACATTTTGAACTTTGATAAACCTTCAATGAAACACTTGAATATTAGACACAAAGTTTAGGCTAATCTTGAGCAATATAGAAGTGGAAACTAGAGTATTTTGAGGAATAAACACTTGCCTTTTCTTGTAGTTCATCCAGACTTACACTTGATTCCTTGTCCATAGTAGGTTTTTCCGCACCCTGTAACTTTTCCTCTGTCGATCTTAACTTTGACTTTAAAAAAGAATTTTCCTACAACAAGAAAATTGTTTATTTGTTGGTTTATTCTTATACTCATTCATTAATTCATCCACTCAGTCAATCAATCAATCAATGCCACTCATCTGACATGCCACTCTCTTTTATTCTAACCTCTTCTAATGCCTTGACAATTGTTTTCCAGCCTTCAGCATCTTCTTGAACCTAGGGATAAGGTTAACGCAATACTATTACTTACAAGAATCTAGTGTTTCCACTAATTGAAAATGAATCCCTGTAGATTTAGTATAAGGGATAAAAATGCCAACTTCAATCCAAAATATTCTGGAAAAAATGGTCTTAAAAATCTATAAGACACACTAAATTAATAACTATAACCAATTTATTTGCATTATAGTGTAAAAGGAGATATAAGAGTTAAACTCTATCAAGAATATCTCCTAAAATAGAATTGGAATTTAGAAGTTGGGAATAATACTCAAGGGATGGTGACAATACTGATGATGGCAACAAACCTTTTTCATGCCTTCCTCCATAGAAACAGGTTCTTTTTCCTTATGACTAGTTGATGTAAGAGAAGTACTTCTTCTTACTACCCCTGCTACTGCATCAGTCATGGCAGACATTACTCCTGTATTCTTTCCATCGTGGCCCAACTTTGCATGCAAATCCTTTAACTGAGCTTCTAATTTTTGGTTAGCAGATATAAGAGAATGTCGCTCGAGTTCAAACTGTTGGGCAGTGGTGTCTCGTGCTTCCTTGACTGCTTCTGCATTGTCAGAAAAAAAGGTTAAGAAAGGTTACTAGATTTATGAAATGTGTTTTTGTCACTCGGTAAAGATTTATATGTTAAGTGTATGCTCGTGCTACATCGAGTGTATAAGCAGATTAAAAAATCTGCCTCAGTTGGGTTCTGGCGGGACTCGAACCACTCACCTCTCGTTTGCTAGACAAGATCTCAAGATTACTAGATTCTTTGTCAAAACGAAAGATTCCTCTGAACTGGTACTTTACTGCATATATATATAATAGCACTGTACTAAACTGTACTGTACTCTGAGCTTAACTGCACTTTACTTTACTCTACTTTACTCTACTGTGCTTAATTGTACTGTACTATTATAATATCTTAAACTTGCTAAAACTTGTTATCACTAATCACCACCACAAGTACAGCAGTGGTGCAGCTCAATGGGGTCTAACTGAAAGCATGTGAAGGCACTTCTGGAAGCTGCTATACAGACTATGTATAACCCTAGATTACAACTCTAACTACTGTACTATATTACTGAGCTGGCCATCTACTGAACTGACAGTATTGTGTGTACTGCTCTACTGTGCTATACTGCACTGTATTGTGATGTACTGTACTATAATGAGCTAAACTGTCATGCCATGCTGTACAAACCTCTCATGATATGCTGTAAAGATGCGATTTCTTCTTGATACTTAGAAGTGAGAGAGCTGATTTCCTCCGACTGTGCACTCTCCAGTACTGATGTAGCAGTGCGCAAAGTCTCACATTCGTTAACAACTTCATCAAATCTTTTTTGTAAGGCTTCCAGCTCCTCTGTTGGTAAAATATTATCAGTCACACCCATTTTAGTAGGAATTCTAGATATTATTCACTCATCATTTATTTATTCAAGGGGTGCCCTAGGGCCCATGTTGCCATGACATCTTACCTCTAAATCTTGGGTTCAATCCCTAATTTTGGCAACAAATGTATGCACAGTTTGTTTGGACTCTCCCATAATTTGAGGTTTATTCCAGGGTTCTCTGGCTTTCCTAAGTCCCCCGGGGAGGGGGTACTCCCCTATATTTGCTATACAGGTGCATGCTGCCAAACAGGGTATGGTTTTCAACGATTCTGCTCTGGAACAGGGTATATGAAATCACACTCGCTCTGGAACAGGGTATTTGAAATCACGCTCTCTCCTCTCTGGAACAGGGTTTTCAGTGTCCTTGCTCTGGAACAGGGTATGAATTTCAGCGATTTTTACTCTGGAACAGGGTCAGGGTTTAGAGGGCTCAGCAGCACATCTCTACCCTAAACGGGCAAGAGTACCCCCCTCTCTGGTTTTCCTTGGTCTTAGCAATATGTACTGCTAGCTTACCAATCAACTGGAATTTAGCAAGCTGAGATTACAGAGTGACAAAAACTGGAGAATCTGGAGAAAATCCATCAATTAAAGGGAGAAACCCAATAAACTTTATCTAAATGTTATGCTGAGTTCAGGAATCCAACCAGAGACCCCAGAGGTGAGTACACTACCACTATTGCTGGGTTTCAATAATTGAAAAATCCTTGAATCTTATTATCTGCTCCAGATGGTGGTCAAATACTGACCACCATGTGTTGTCAACCAGAAAACTCGTGATTCAGTTAATGAACATTCCACATGAAACAGGAAATGGCGTAAAGTGAAACCAAGCAATTGCTGGTGTGCATTTATAGCTATTAATGCCATTTCAGTTGACTTTGACAAAAGACTTGGGTTTGATATCTTTCATCGTGTCAACCAACATGGTGGTCATGTCTTGCGCAACAACCAATGCCACCCTTGATTGAATTTAGGACTATCTAGGAACATTTCATCAAAACTCAAAGATTTGTATCCCAATGAAAGCACTTAATCTTCTATACCTAAACTTTAATACTATTAAAAAAGTATGAACCAGTTACTGGCCAATTAGATCAAGCTCAAATTGCATTATTGCATTCCAGTCTCTTCTGGATTTACGCAAGGTCTTATAATAAGTATTCTTAATTAAATACATTAATAAAATTAATATTGAAAGTTTGGAATAAATTGAGCTAAAATATACAAAGTCTGACTTAATTCGTATAAACTTGTATATAAAGCTTTGAAATAAATTGCTTAAAGCCATTTTGACAACAAAAATATTCTTCCTTGGCTGTAATTTGATGTATGAGGAAGTGATGGGGCAATGTCATGCTAGTTTGAAAGTTTTTGAGTTTATTTTATTAAATGTCGTGAATAAATATCGATATTTTAAATTTATAAGACCTAATTATCTAGGTTGAAGCAAAGAAAACGTTATGCAAGTCTAAAGTTTCCACGAATGAATCGACTTTAAATATCATACTATAGAGCACAAGGGGGAGTGTTACGCTTTCCCCTATAAATGGTTTCCAAAAAAACGTACCCTCTTTGGAGATAAATATGTCCTTGAGCATGGCTCTCTTCTTGCCAAAATCATTCTCGGCTTGTTGTTTTTCTTGTAAGAGTTGTTTTTCCTTCTTCCTTAATTCCAAGACGATGGCCTTCAGGTTATCCACGTCTGCAGATAAAAAACACAATTTCATTAAATTCCTACTCCCCAACCAAAGCCTAAAACGTGCTGAATTTTTCATATCAAATAGAAATAACCTTCGGGAAGAGGTGTCGAGGAAGATTCGAGGTCTTCGTCCATTTTAAAGCTTAGAATTGTGAGGTTTTTTCAAGGTAGATTGTCGATGTTATGTCGGCCATGTTTACCACAGCTAGCCTCGTTTTTGATGGGATTAGTGCTCAGGACCTCTCGTACACGATGACGCCTGGCGATTACTGTCATTTGGAAATTTTCAAAATTTATCCTTTCCATTTTCTTTCACTTTTCTCTTCATCTTTGTTAAAAATCTGTAGGAATTCCATTTGCTTTTAAGGGTTAAACCTTGTGATAACAGTAATATGTGATCGCATGCAAGGATAAGCAGGTTTTCAAGGTGGGTTTGACTGCTTATTTTTTTGTAATGCAGTCATCAGCTTCACAGTTGATTTTGATTGCGTTTGTAGGCGTTTTTTTGAAGCTTTGGTTTTTTAGTTTGCACATTTTTTAAAATCTTTCGTTAATTGCTTCCTCTGAAAGTTAAATATTACAAAGTAAAGTTGTGCTTTTGGAAATTAACTGAACCCCGCATCCAGATATGCGTGCAATATTTGCAGGCTTACATATGTAAAGCTTATGTGTCTTTAGACTTCCCAAAAAAATAACGATAAATTTTAAATGTACTGCATTATTTTAAAAGACAGGTTTATTGTTATTAAATTAGAGTGTCAAAACAGAATCAAATAAACGCTATTGACTGTTGACTTATAAAAAAAAGAGAATTCTTTCATGCATTGTTGGGATGCAAATTCCCTTGAGATATAAATAACAATGTAACAGCCGCCATGTTGGTTGATGTAACAAGAGAAGCTGATGAATGCTTTGTCATCAAACAACATGGCAACTATGACGTGACGTGCACCCGAAGAATTTGTAACTTGTACTTTGTCCTCTTCACTATAGGCATGTAATGTCTATAGTTAAAAAGGTTTTTTGTCATATATTATGAATTCTCTAAAAACAGAATATCTTGGTGTAAGTTAAGTACTTCCTTGCCATATTTTTTCCATTGATCATTTGTCATACTGGTAACCTCTCAGTTGAACTCAAGTCTTAATTGGATAAAAATCCTAC
Organism: Actinia tenebrosa; assembly: GCF_009602425.1. The sequence continues at coordinate 13,310 of NW_022258618.1, read as the reverse complement.
TTTTTGTGATTTTGGTTGCTTTGACTGATCAATAACACATTTCCCCCTCAGTTTTTAGCAATAGATATCACTCCAGTCCAAGAAGTAAAACATGTGTATTGTCTTCTTGAGTTATAATGACAATCCTGGCCCAGATGGCTACAAGTTGATCATTGCTTCAAATAGAGATGAGTATTATGAGAGACCAACTGAAGTAGCAAAGTTTTGGGAAAAGAATTCAAATGTCATTGCAGGTAAAATTATGTACCATGTACTTTACTTCATAAAGGTTGGGTATTAATGTATTAAATCCAGAGATAAGCACCTTCTTAGATGAGTCCTATCTGGCAACTCATTTAATGACTGGTGCATAACACTTACAAGTAAACTGCTATATCTTTTTTATAGGCATTGACTTGGTCCCCGGGAAAGAAGATGGCACGTGGCTTGGAATTACAAAATGTGGTAAATTTGGTGCCTTGACTAATTACAGGCAATCAGATGAGTTCATTTCACAAGACATGAAAGGGAGAGGGTTCCTGGTTACCGACTATTTGACTGGAGACCAGACATGTGAGGAGTATTTGACTGAATTGTCATCTAATGGACATCAATACAATGGCTTTAACTTGATTCTGGGCAAGCTGTCTCTTGAGAATGAGTCAAAATTTGGATATTACTGCAACACAGAAGGAAAAGTGATAAAACTCCTTACACCTGGCATTCATGTACTTTCCAATAGAACATTAAATTTTCCTTGGCCAAAAGTCGTTTATGGAAGAGAAAAATTTGAAGAAATAATATCAAAGAATTCAGCAAATAAAAGGGATTTGATTGATGGTTTAATGGGATTGTTGAATGAGAGAAGAAGGTTAGTTTGTAAGTCTTGAATATCAGGATCTTAAAATAACTGAGGAGAAGGTGTGGTTTGTAATAATATCTGCAARTGGTTAGACCTTCAAGTCTTCTCAGACAAGGACTTCAAACCGTAGGCCCTGTCTCCCAACCGTTCCTAACCTATAGTAAATGGGGGACATAAAAAACCCTGTTGAATTATTCATGTAAGTCTAGGGGATTGTCTCATGGTTCAACAGCCTATYCCTGTCTGGAGGCATAACACTAATGTACTAACAAATCACTCATGATTGTAAGCTGCACGGCTGCTAATTGCACCTTAATATGCAGCCCATAAAGTCCTCCACTGGTCATAAATGTTAAGCACATTGAGAGGTTGTATAAATGTGCTATATAAGAACCTCACATTATTATCTCCCATTATTATTATTAGTATTATTAATCTGAAGGTTATAAATGTGTTGTATTGGTACAGCTCATGGGGTCAAATTGTCATAGAGTGACAATTTTACCCCAATGAGCTGTACCAATAAGTTGTGATAACATTAGTGAGTAGCTAATCTAATTCCCCAAAGGAGAGGGCTAGGATGCTTATCACTCAACTTTATCCCACTGGGGTTTCATTATGCATCAGTAATCCATGACCTGTAAGCAATAAGAGTGAAAAGTTCCATAGCTGCTTGATCTACACAGTAAACTTGTTTAAAACGTTTACAATATTTTTTTTATTTCAAGGCATTTTCCCAATGAAGATGACAGCTGTTACACTGGCCCACAGGATGAGCTGCTCTCTGATGCCTACAAAGATGCCTGCAGGGCAATATTTGTTAAATTTGATGGACAAAGTTATGGAACAAGGTCAGTATTCAATATTAATGAACTATGAAGACTATCACCTAATTACCTATCTTAGTGGAGGTCTTGATCTCAGTGGGAAGAGAGATCAGGATGATAGACCAAAAGATAGGTTCCTTATCTTAAAATTGTGTCTTTTCTTTATTTTTTTTGGTTTTATATATTTCCATTAAATTATTGAACATTTCAGCTTGCTTGCATAGGTGTAATAGTTTCCTATTTTATACCACTTGTCGTTCCCATGAAAATAAGATTCTTTGTTTCAGTTGTATCCATATTTATATTCGTGTTTTTACAATTGTAAATTTTATTGCTTTCTGATTGGTCGAGAGCAATGGTATAAATAAGAGGACATATTACAAATCACTCTCGCTCAAAACCGTTTTTCTTTCAAAATTTGTGTGTGGTGTTTTTTTTGTACGTAAATAAAAGGACATTCCATGTTAAACCATCGAAATTTGTTAAATCTTTCCATATGCAACCACCAAACAAAGAAATATTACTCTAGAGAATGACATGTGGTCTGCAATGGGAAAACATTATTCCCAAACTGAAAATGGTCATTGAGAAAACAAAATGTCAATGTACAAATATAGTCATTATGTAGCTTGCGTATCTTGCATGACACAGGCTAGTAAAATTATTAWCAATGTTTTTCAATCTAAGTCAATCAAAACTTAGATCCATTTTCCCCCCACTCAAATGATTTTTATGATGACATACTGGATGATATATGATTGTACTGATTTGTAGAACAAACACAATAATCCTGGTTGATGCCAAAGGTCATGTGACTTACACTGAAAGAACCTTGAGTAATGGTGCTACTGATCCTGATGATGATGCAGACTGGGTTGTCAACTGCCATGAGTTTGATATTATCGAACGCTAGATTTATACAATATTGCTAAAACTTTTGCTACACTCTTCAAAATATCCACAATGCTTTTTGCAAGGTACAGTCCATATAATACAGGATAATAGTTTACGTTAATCTAAAGTTGTTTCATAAAAGTCTACAGTCATTTGTTATTAAAAATATAGAGGATATTACATGGCGAGCGAAGATATGTATGTTATTTACCGGCCAGGAGGTACGGATAGGGAAAAACTGTGCCCGAGGTCTTGAATATACGGACGGACGCCAGGAGTGCCAGTCTGCTGTTGATTTTACCGATGATGTGACTGATGTGTACTTTCCAGGTTAGATTTAGTATAGCTTAGGACCTAGGATTAGAACACAACCACATCAGCTACGCTGTATATAACTTATCGTGTATAAATAAATATTATTATTATTATTATTATTATGTGTAGACCTAGTAGTTTATGGCATTCAGTTTGCTTGATTTGAGATGAGTCAATAAATAAGGGATATTTGTTTGCCGTCTTTTGTCTTTGGTCTGGTGCAGATAGGCATCATTTCAGTTTTATCCTTATTGATGATTAATTGGTTTTCTTCTATCCAGGTTTTTAGTGTCTTTAGGTCATTGTTCAGCTGTGTTTCAATTTCCTTTGTATTTTATGTGTAGCATATAAAGTAATATCATCCGCACACATGTCTATGTTACTGTTATGAATATAGAGTGTTAGGTCGTTCATGTAAATTGTGAACAGTAGTGGAGAGAGTATCGAGCCTTGTGGGATACCGATGGCCTGTTGCGTGCGTTCTTTTGAACGTTTTCCTTTGAAAATGACAGTCTGATGTCTTTTGTCGAGAAAGGAACGTAGTAGGTTCATGGAAGTATTTTCAATGTTGTAGCACTCCAATTTGTTCAGCAGAAGTTGGTGGTGTATCATGTCGAACGCCTTGCTGAGATCTATTATTGCTGCAGAGTTGATGCATCCCTTGTCCATGTTTACAAGAAAGGTATCTGTTAGTTTCACCAACAGAGTTTCACAGGAATGCTTGGATCTAAAACCAGATTGATTATCGCATAGTAGGTTATATTCGTTAAGGTACGATGTCAGTTCGTCATGGAGATGTCTTTCCATGATGTTGGATATTATTTGGTAGCACAGCTATAGGCCTGTAGTTGTTTCGGTCATTGATGTCTCCTTTCTTATAGATGGGGCATTCTTTAGCATGCTTGAATTGAGATGGAAATATTCCAGACCTTATAGAGGTGTTAATGACGCTGGTTAGTGGTTCTGCAATGATTGGAAGAGAAGCTTTAAGCAATTTAACACTTATTTCATCGAGTCCAGTTCCTTTCTTGTCAGGCATTTTCTTTACCTGCTTAGTGACAAAAGTGCTGTCGATTGTTGAAAAGCGAAGTGAAATATTTGCAGGCTTATTTTTGTTGATGAAGTCAACAATTTTGTTGTAATTGGGTTGACCTGATAGTGTTGATCTTTGATGTATAGAGACGTAAAGTGCAGGTTGAATTGGTCTGCTATTTCACTGTCTGATAATTTGCCTTGATTAGATGGTCCTATGTTAGATGATTTAGGATTATTCAGGCATTTTAGATGTTTCCAAAGTTCTTTTGTGTTCGTTTTATTGTTGTTTAAGGTGTCTTGGAAGTACGTTCTCTTAGCCTTGCGTGTTTCACTGCGAACTTTGTTTCAATGAATGCGGTATACTTCCCATTCATTGGAGTCTTTTGGGTGTCGTCGAGCCCCTGCAAGAAGGTTGTCCTTTAACTTTTTCAAGTTACTTAGTTCACTGCTGAACCATTTTGGTTGTTGATTAGTTTTAACTCAGTCGTAAAGGTTTTTGTAGGTTGGATTCATATTATGAAACTCAAATTGACTCATCAAGCTTTAAAAATAATTTTATATTTTCCTTAGCTTTCGACCGACACGGTCATCCTCAGAGGGTTTTGTTAATATTGTAACGTATTTTAGTTCTACGCGATCAAACGTTGTACATATGCGCGAGCAAAAGAATCGCGCGCACAAACCTGAAAGCACGAGCATTGAAAATCACAAAAGATTTATGTAATTTGCTGGCAGAATTCTGCCACGGTCTCTATTAAAAATAATGATCTTTTGCTTTGATATCTCACATGCTTCCAGCCACTTTCTTTGGTTCCATCTTTGTTCTTTTTTAACGAATGAAATGTTATCCCATTGGATTGAGTGCCCCGTTTCATGTGCATGCTGGGCTAAGACTGATCTTTCTGCCTTGTTCAGACGCACAGCCGCCTGATGTTCTTTGCACCTAGTTCCAAGAGCTCTGCTTGTTTCCCCGATGTACTTGATACTACATTCATCGCAAGGAATGGAATAAATTACTCCAACTTGCTTCTCCTGGGGGACCTGGTCTTTTGGTCTAGATATGACATATTATATTATTTTTAAAAGTTGATGAGTCAATTTGAGTTTCATAGTTTTAACTCTTTTTTTCCTTTGCTGGTACATGGTTGTTTACGATATCCATAAAAAGGCTATAAAATGCTCCCCATTTGTCATCCGGGTTGTCAAATAAATATATAGTGTTCCATCAAGAGAATATGAACTAAGAGAAGGAATCAGTGCCCTATCATGTGCACACTTTGATGCTATTTTTTAGAATCTATTCTAAAAATATCATCCAATGATATCATTTATTTGATCGTTTGACTTTCTGCTTGCGCATAGTACGCGCGCGCTCTACGCTGTTTGCTAACGTTTTCTTTGTGCTTTTCTTATGTTCAAATGTTCAAATCTGCCCCAAGATGACGATGTAGGTCGAAAGCTTTGGAAAATAAATTTAAAAATACTCCAGAAAGTTGAACAAATTACTACTTCAATTTTCTGCCAAGCTTTCGACGTGCACATTCATATTCAGGGCAGAGTCGAAATAACGGAAAAACCCCCAAAACGTAAGCAAACAGCGTAATGCGCGCGCAGTAAACGAGCGTGCAGAAAAACAAATGGTTTAAAAATAGCATCAAACTGTGCACATGATGGTTACAAGGCTATATAGGGGGAATTCCTTCTCTTAGTTCATTTTCTCTTGGTTCCATGCCACTATGGGACAGTTGTTAAGTCCTCTCTGAATTTCTTTGCGTCAAAATGTTTAAATGATCTGTATTCTATGGTTTTATGTCCTGATGGGTAAAGGATCTTTCCATTAAGTTTTCTGACAGCACAGATAGGGCGGTGGTCTGAGAGGCCAACGTCAGGTACTTTTATATCTAGAACATTGAAAGGCTCGTTGGTATAAATATGATCGATGCACGTGCCAGACGGGATGCGGGTAGACATTGGTTAATTGGAGGTGTATATTGTACGATATTCACCTCTGAATCTCGGAATATTGAGTCGGCAACAAAATGGCATCTGCCTACGGTGGCCCGTTAGGGCCATGCCTGATATTTTTTGAATTTGTATGTGTTGTTTTTTTTTATTTCGTGGTTTTCATTTTCGTTCTTCTCTTTTTGGGGGATGCTTTGTTTTTCGCTAAATGAAAAGCATGAACAATTAAATTCCAAACCCGAGATATCGACTTATAACTCGAGATATCGACTTATAACCCGAGATATCGATTTATAACCCGAGATATCGACTTTAATATCCCACGTGTTTGTCGATGATGCGCCCACAATATCTTTGTACAGTGGCGTTACCAGCGTGTCTTCAAGATGGTGGCTTCTGGTGGTGGAAAAAAAAACGGATTCCCAAATTGGGAATTTGTTGGGAATTTCCTTGAATTTCCAACGAATTCCCATCCAATTCCCAGAGAGAACGAAATTGGGAACGTGGCACTGATTCCCAATGTTAGTTTGTTGAGAATTTTGTTTTTCTATTGGGTATTAGAAGAAAATTCCCAACAATAAATCCCAACGTTGGTGTTCGAATTGGAATTTCAAGGAAATTCCCAAAAATTACCAATTTGGGAATCCGGTGTTTTTCCCTGTGCGGTACGGGGGTGAGCATTTAGTTAGCGTAACCAAAGCCTAGATTGACGTACTGAACAATATAGGTATCGCGATCACTTTCTAAGTCACCTAAGGCAAGAATATAAGATGGTAGGGCTCCACTAATAACCAAAAGCAAGGCAAAAGAACAATAAAATACACTTTTCATTTTGTTCCTTTCCAAAACACGAAGACGCTGGTCCGCGACACTGTACAAAGACATTGTTGGCTCATCATCGACAAACACGTGGGATATTAAAGTCGATATCTCGGGTTTTTTGAAGCTTTTTTTGGCTTGCACGTTTTTAAAAATCCATCGTTAAAATTGTTTCCTCTTAAAGTTAAATATCGCAAAGTAAAGTTGTGCTTTTGAAAATTAACTGAAACTAACCTGCTTCACATTCGGAATTTTCTTCGTATTTACGAAGAAAATTCGGGATGTGACGCAGGCTAACTGAACCCCGCATCCACGTCGTTTCAGCATTTGTTACGGTGCACTAGAGAGTTTAAGATTCTCGTTTACGGCAAACGTGAAACGTCAGTTGACCATTGAAAAGTTCTTTAAAAATAGTGAAAAGGAATCGCAAAAATCTCCAAGTAGTAAATAAACAAAAGAATACTTTACAAAAGGTAAAGTGAAATGTGGGGAAACGATGAAAACGTGGTCACGTTTGCCGTTTGCGGGAAGGAAAAATGGGAATCTTACATGTAATCTGCCTAATATTTGCAGGTTTACGTATGCAACGTTTATGTGTCTTTAGACTTCCCAAGAATAGAGTGCACTCTAACGATAAATTTTAATTATAACATAACTAAGATATAACGCGCGCTCTGATTGGTTCACCACATATGAAGAAAAAATGTATGGAATGGAGCACGCTGGTGACGTCAAGTTGGTGAAAATTCGGTGAAAATATTGCAAGCATTCAAGAAGCATTCAGATAAAACTAAAAAGACTACCAACTGGTCTACCTTTCTGTACATTTAAAGGTAAAATATAACTATTGATTTCCTTTCCATAAAAAAGTTTATAGCGTATTTGTTTGAGATCAAAAGATATAACTAGCTAAAAACTAGTGTGAGCTGCGTCGGTGTTTCTAATAAACAGTAATGATGAAAAGGTAAATTATACACCGTGAAAAGATGAAAAAACTTACTGACGTTTCGGACGCTAGTCCTTCGTCGGAGTAAAAGAGATTAAGTTTGAGATCAAGTTTGAGATTGTTTGAGATCAAGTTTGGCTTACTAAAAAACTCGCCCTTCCACCGGCCAGCTTACTACAGCGAAATCAAAACGTCTTGCAGTTGAGAAGTCAATTAGTTCAGTTTTTCTCGCTCAATCCGCCGTACAGGTCACCACAGCAGTCCAGCAAAACACCACGATGCTTACTGGAGTCCAAGTAAAGCCACTGATGCATTCTTTCGGACTCAGTTTTCGAAAACATCACAGTACAAAATGTTTAGATAGCTTGTGATGCAGCCAAGCGTCAACGAAATCGCTAAATCGACTTCTCAGTCAAATTAACTTTAAAACTTTCTTGTGAATGAAATATTTAAAGAATAAATTTAGGAACTGCTTCCCTGGAGTCCAAGTAAAGCCACTGATGCATTTTTTCGAATCAGTTTTCGCGAAAACATCACAGTACAAAATGTTCAGATAGTTTGTGATGCAGCCAAGCGTCAACGAAATCGCTAAATCGACTTCTCAGTCAAATTAACTTTAAAACTTTCTTGTGAATGAAAACCTTTACATGTAAATATACTGCATTATTTCAAAAGACAGGTTTACTGCTATTTTCAGCTGAGCTGGCCGCTGGCCGAATTTTACTCGATCGAGACAAGTTCGAAATCATTAAAACTTTCTTGTAAATGAAATTTTTTAAGAATACATTTAGAAACTGCTTCCCTGCTGGAGTCCAAGTAAAGCCACTGATGCATTCTTTCGACTCAGTTTTCGAAAAATTTACCGTTCAAAATATTCAGATAATTTGTGATGCAGCCAAGCTCAAACGAAGATCGCTAAATCGACTTCTCCTCAGTCAAATTAACTTTAAAACTTTCTTGTGAATGAAAACGTTTACATGTAAATATACTTCATTATTTCAAAAGACAGGTTTACTGCTATTTTCAGTTGAGCTGGCCGCCGGCCGAATTTTACTTGATCGAGACAAGTTCGAAGTCAATTAAATCAGACGCCCCTAAACAGTGTTTTGATAGGTGACAAGTTTGTTCTTTGGGCATGTGAACTTGTTAGACTTGGCGTGTGAACTTATTTTTCTAGACGTGCGAACTTGCCTTGTTATCAAAGCTCTAAGCAATGATTTGAGAAGGACAATCATCGATGAAATTGCTAAATGTGGAGGAAATATCACAACTGGATATTTTCCAGGTTCCATAACAAAGATAGCGGATAAATTTCGCATTTCACGAAGTAGTCGCACGAATATTCCACTTTAATTTGATAATTCAAATTCAGAAGTTCGTGTGCAAAATGGAATGCTTTTAGGCGCTAAAACATGCTTTTGAAGCATGACAAGTCATACTACTTCATGCGTCTCAAAACGTTATGCTTGGTATTATATGGGGCGTGCAACAGTCAACTTCATTCCAACAGTCGAACCAATCAAAAACGGCCAGGAGATAGGATAATCACTGAGTTAGCGGTTGAGTTGAGTTTGAGTTGAATTTCCTAAATGATCTTGTCACATGTTTTTTTTTTGTATTTGTTTATTTGTCCTTTTTGTCTTTATTTACTTTGATATTTTTTAAACAAATTTAGTCGCTTACTGCTTCAAGTTAATTTTTCTCTAGTTCGAATGAAGTGAAAACCACTTCCGGCAGCCCGAAATAACTCACCCATATTATGATAAAGCAAAAGCAATACTTCGTGTTTATCAACAAACTCATTCTGACGATGATACACATTAAGAGGAAATGTTTTTTCAATAATTAGCAAAGATGGCAAAAAGCGCTAAAAACTAGACTTTCGTATGAGTTTTCTGTCATTTAACAGTTCTTTAATATTTTGCATTTGAAAACAGCCATTTTAGTTCAACCATTCACCAATGCCAAAATTTTGCGTTTGTTTACGTTTGAAACGCAACAATGAAATCAACACGTTTGGGCAGTAAACCAATCAAGTAGGCACATGATCGGCATGTTTTCACTCGTTCAGTTCATTTTTTACAGTTGCAAAAACTGGATACTTAAAAAATAAATATGGCAGAAGTTACGCTATGGGAAAGCCACTAGGCCGTGACAGTTTAAAGTGTTTAATAATCGACAAAGTACTCCTAGAAGGCGGCGATTGAAGCCTTCAACGATAGCAAAACCGGATTGGTTTACTGCCCAAAGTTGTGTTTATAGTAGCTCGTTTTCGATCTTTGGTTCTCTTTCTAGCTCATTGTAGGTCATTGAATATCATTTGGTAGGTCATTGTAGGTCATTGTAGCTCATTGTAGGTCATTGTAGTTCATTGTAGCTCAATGTAGCTCATTGTAGCTCATTGCGCCTTTTAGTAAATGCACTTGTCAATGTCTTGCCCCAGGCATACCTGGGGGATTTGATGCCAAAACTTGGTGTCCATGCTTGGAACTTAAGGTGGCTCGACCCCCTCACGCTTGCATGACCGCTACCTTCCACTTTTGGAACGCTAGTGCATAAACGTCTTTTATCCTATTGCAAATCTTTTTTGCACATAAGTCACATAAAGATTGAATTAATGTTTGATGCAGTTTTTTATGAGATCAGACGTCATAACACGTGATTATGATGAAATATTTGATTTCGTTTAGAAAATAATTTTAGCCTTGCAGAGCGTTCAACACTAAAATGCTTCGTACCACATAATTATATACTGGATGCCTCCATTTGTGGGGATTTTGGAAAAAATCTATCTAGCTAATTATGAGATATTTGAGATTATTTAAATATAGTGCATAATCTACTTCAAAACTAAACAATGGATTTCATACGGCCGAAATTAATATTTCAGAGCTATATA